>JAJDFF020000671.1:0-10521 GCA_021527025.2 Geoglossum cookeanum | reverse complement strand
TTTTTTGCCGCATAATTCTTTTTTATTTTTTTTTCTTTTTTTTTTTTTTTTGTGGGTGGGGGGGGGGTGTCGGTTTCTTGGGGTGGTGTGTTGGGGGGGGGGGGGGGGGGGGGGGGGGGGGGCTTGTTTGTTTGTTTGTTTGTTTGTTTACCAATTTATTTTTTATATTTTTTTATTTTATTTTATTTTATTTTATTATATTTGTTAATTTATCCAGATGGGCCGCATAGACGGGCAAACGCATCTCTCTCTCTCTCTCTCTCTCTCTACCCCCGGGGGGAGCACACGGCCACATCCTACAATCCCCTGCGTACTTCCGCACCCGGGTGGTCTGGCTGGCAGCGCTAGCAGTGGTACGCGTGGGGTGGGGGGGGAAAACAATGGGGAAGTTTTTTTTTTTTTAATTTCGTAGATGGGTAGATAGATAGATAGATAGATAGAATAAACCGAAACTCAACTCCCCCTGGCAATCAAAAAAAAAAAAAACACTATAGAAAATAAAAATAGAAGAAAAAAAAAAAACCGGGTAATTTTTTTTATTTTTTTTTTACACAAGTTTCATTATTATCACAGGGGTAGTAAGGGTAGTCTATATATCCATCCGTTTCTAAAGTCTATAAAGCAGAAGTGGTTGTTGTCCAAAGCAAAAAAAAAATAAAAATAAAAATGTACAGAGCGACACAGAAACCAGGCTTTATATATATATATGTGCTCAACCCGGTATTTAACGCTCCCCCTAGATAATTAGTAAAATGGTATCGCGGTAACACACGCCAAACTCCAATAAAGTAATGGTAATCGAAAAAAAAAAATTTAAAAGGAACGTCTAGAGGTCTCATGCCAGTGAAAACGCCGGGGGAGGAGTCAAGGAAAGTAAATAGTAAAAAGCTCTCTCCTGATACGGGTGTCGTGGAGTGGGTAAATCGAAAATCGACAAGTCGGTCGATGAGTAAACACCGGTCATCGTTTCTGGAGGGTAAACCCAGCACTATCCAAGAGCCAATTCATCCGCGAATATTCCCCACCATCTTCTTGCTTCGTAAACTTAATCTCTAGACAACTCATCTTCTTCTCCAACTCCTCCTTCGACGTCCTCTCTTTTACCGTCTTGCGTTTCGTGAATTCAAGTACAGCGGTGTGGTCGGATTTTAATTTGGTGAGTTGGAGGTCCGTTACTAATTCGGGTTGAGGAATTCATCAGCAACTAATTCGGGAAAGAGGGGGGGGTTATTACCGTTAAATTCCAAAAACTGCCGCTCTTTGCCACCACTCCCGTAGAACATGATTGTTCGTGTCCCTGTGTCGTCTTCCCATAGCTGGAGGTTCTGCCACGCACACTCCGGGGTTCTGCTGCGTTTGCTAGATATACTCTCAACCTCCGCATATGAGCAGAGCGTTTTCCTCACTGTGAGTCGGAGGAATGATTTGTAGTCTATGAAACCAAGAGTCAGTATGGAACTATGTGCTCAAGCGGTAGTAGGATGTACCGCTCTCATTCTCAAACGAGTATTCGTACTCTGTGGCACCGAAGAACTTGACCAGGCGTTTTACTCTCGAGTCGAACCCCCGGATGCGGATTTCCCGGGTGTGGAACAAGTAGGGGGTTTGGGATGTGGGATTTTTAGGAACTATGTATGTTTAGCTTTTTCGGATGCTAAGGTGGCGGGGGTATCTTTTACCGACCGTTGTGCTCTCTCTCAACGCCAGCAATATCCGTGATAACTAACCGGGCAACGCTCCCGTCTCTATATTTCCTAAAGACGATATCTTGTATGGTACTAGGTACTCGCTCTCGCCCACCCTGAAACCATCTGGAATAAGCCGAAAAAGTAGTTAGTTGGAGCATGGCAAACATCGAATCGTTTTAGGAAAAGGGGGATTATCGTACATTTCAGCTTTACCATTTGGGACAAAACTCGATTTTTTGCTTGCTACCGTTGAAGCCGGTCTCACCGTGCCGGTGGTAATGGGCTCAACATATGTTGCCGACGACCGAGTTGAGTCTCCGGAGGAGAAGAAAGATTCGTCAGGAGGCGTTTGGATACTCTGCGGCCTTGAACCCCGTCTTGGATCATTTCCAGGCCTAATTCCACCGTCCGAAAGTACTCCATTTCCCGTGCGCTGCCTCACCAGAACGTTCCCAACTACACTGTTGCTCCTAGCAATTGCATTGGTAGCGACCAAAAGTAGCGTGCTTTTCGACTCCTCGATACACCTTATGTGCCTTGTGATATCCTTCCGCAGCTTCTTGACTTTATCGTCGCGGTACTCCTTGGCGATCCATACTATCGTACGCCCAGCCACCTCGAGCAGTTTCGCATTTGGGTTGGTTGAAGGCGCGGAATCGTCGATAAAGCTTTCCAGCTCGAGAAGAGTGTCATGAAAGGCACGAATGTCCGTGTCGAGCCTCTCGAGGATGGCGAATTCATCGCCGAAGCTTTCCTTGTGGCCGTCAAGCACGCTGGAGAGGGCCTGGAGACCGCTGTGGGCACGGCTTGCGGCGTCAAGGACCCCGCGTACTTCGTCGGGAATGTCGCGCACTTGCTGTTTCAACCTCACAATCTTGTCGACAAGCCTGATCAACCCGAAAAGCGAATCCACCACGCCGGCCATCTGATCGGCGGATTTCAACACCTCGAGAAGGCAGCCCAGGGTCGGCTCTCTCGCGCGAGAACTGCCCTCGCCCAAGAGCAGATGGAGGTGGGGAATAAGAAAGCGATGGTCTGTCAGCCTTGCGGCTGATGAGCGGGCTAAGTAGCTGTATTTCGGACGACATTGCACAGCATTGTGCTCCACACAAAGTGCAAGTGCAACATCCAAGGCGCGGGATGTCTTCGTGTGGGAGGGTTTGTTGCAATCGGCCAATCGCCCTCGAGCACTATACGAACCCGCGAGGCTCGCCATGCCTCTTGCGGCGATCTGCAAGGGCCGCTGGACGATGCCCCCAACAGCCAGATGGCCAGTGGTTGATGAGCCTGGCCCCACGAGCTGCCTTGGGAATTGGCCTCGCCCGCTCGAGCAGTTACTATAACTACTATTACCCGGCGGCTCGCCTTGTCTCCCGGCAAACACGGGAATATGGATCCATGAGAGCTTCTTAAATCGCGCAGCACCCGACAAGCCCCTAGGGCGTCCTCTGGTGAATTCATTCAGGTCCGCGCCGCTGCCACCAGAGTCTCCATGGCGGGTTTGCGATGGCCGCGTCTGAAATTTTGGCCTAATCATGTTCGACCGTTTGATCATCTGGATGTGAGTGTCCTCATGTTATTCCCACGATGCGCGAACCGCACCCGTTTGCTCACCATGAATTTTACGCCAGACACTAGAGCAACAACGTACCGCCGTGTATGAACTTATCGACGGGTCCGGTTTCGGATGGTGGATCGTTTTTGTGGCCGGCGTAGGCTTCCTTACCGACGCCTACGATGTAAGCTTGCGGAGTTTCTTCAGTCACAATGAGACACCTGTTGATTCGATTAGATATTTGCGGTCAACATGGTTCTACCAATGCTGTCGATCGTATTCTGGAACGGCAAGATCCCACTAAGTGTCACCACAGCCTTCAATTCTATGACCCTACTTGGTGCGGTCATTGGACAAACGGTGTTTGGCGTGCTCGCGGACCGATATGGGCGTAAGAAGATGTACGGCCTCGAGCTCCTAATCATCATCTTCGCAACGCTGGGTGTAGCACTGGCCTCCAAGGGTGCGGCAAATTCCATTCACATCATAGGATGGCTGGTGTTTTGGAGGCTGCTAATGGGGTTTGGCATTGGCGGGGACTACCCCCTGAGCGCTGTGATTACCGCTGAGTACGCTTCCGTCGCGCAACTAAGTTACATCAAAAACCGTCTGACTCGGCTGCGATCCCAGGTTCGCTCCAAGAAAACACCGCGCCCGCATGCTAGCAGCCGTCTTCTTTATGCAACCCGTAGGACAGCTAATCGCCAATATTGTAGCGGTCATTACCACTGCAGCGTATCGTAGCCACATAACTGGTGACGCTGACCCGTTCCACTGCACAGGGACATGTATGCAGACTACAGACAAAATCTGGCGCTGGGTTGTTGGGCTCGGAGCCATACCCCCAGCGGTTGCCACGATATTCCGACTCTACATCCCCGAATCCCCGCGATATATGCTTGAGGTCGAGATGGATTCCGCGACGGCGCTTCAAGACTCAAAATGTTATTACGGATCACGGTCTAGTGTCTCGGTCCAACAGGCCGATGAGGAGATGGCCGAGAAACCGGCCATCGATACCACTCAGGCCACTAAAGTCCACCCAGAGAAGCTCTCTATCCCGCTAGAATCTCCAGCATACGCGAGCTCCTCAACACAAGGAAGCGTAGACGGCACGGGAGATGAAATAACCGCCATCGGCCCCCCAGCCGCAGTCCCAAACCACGAACCAAGCATCCACTCCACCCACTCCGCCACCTCCAGCATAATCCCAGACCCGCCGATAAACCCAACCCCTTCAAAACCCGACAAAAGCCCTAGAGCCAAAAAACCCACCTGGACGCAATATTCCCAGGGCTTTTACAAATACCTCTTCACCGACAACAACTGGACCGACCTGGCCGGCACCGCTGCTACCTGGTGCGTCCTCGACTTCTCCTTCTACTTCCTCGGTGTCAACAGTTCTAGCATCATTGCCAAAATCTGGGGCACCACCGAGGCAACCTCAGTCTATGAGCTGCTTATGGAGAATGGATGGCGCGCTTTGATTACTAATTCCATTGGCGCAATGGTTGGAGGTGCGATTATGTTAGCAGTCATACGGTGGCGCTGGAGCGTGCAGATGTACGGTTTTCTGATACTGGGGGGATTGTTTTTCGCGGTGGGCTTTACATTTGTTTACCTGCTGAATACAAGGTTCATTGGCGCGATTATTGTGCTCTACGTTTTATGCCAGTTGTTTGTTAATTTAGGTATGAATAAAACTCCACTCCTTTCTTTTTCTTTTTATTTTGGAAAATACAGCTAAAGTTTTCTCTTTCAACAGGACCAAACACCACGACTTTTGTGGTAAGCAAAACCCCCAGTTTATCTCCCCTAGCACTTACCTAACATAACCCCCCAACAGATCCCCGCAGAGGTCTTCCCAACCCCCTACCGCGCCACCTGCCACGGCCTCTCCGCCGCCTCCGGCAAAATCGGCTCGATCATCGCCCAAATCTTCCTTGCCTACGTCAAATTCGGCCACGAAAGCGTTACCGACGATCAGTCCACCTGGCTCGGCTGGGTCCTCGTCATGTACACACCCCTTCCCCATACATATACACCACTTAATCTAATACCTCCATTTCTAGATTCACATTCGTAATGGCCTGCGGCGCGGCAATCACGTATTTCTGGATGCCGAACCCCTGTGATATCCGCGGGAAAAGTAGGAGTTTGGAAGTATTGGCGCTGGGGAAGGCGCACCGGAGGGGGTTGAAGGAGGAGGAAAGGAAACTTGAGAGAGCCAGGGCGGATTTAGGGGGATAGGCAGGTTAGATCTTGGGAAATATTCTGGGTAGCGATAGAGTTGGGGAATTTTCTTTTAGGCAAGATTTTTCAGAAGACGGGTACATTCGCATAAATTAGACCGGACCCTAACGTAAATAACCCCCCTTTAATACCAAGGGGAAAAAAAATATCTTCCACGCAAAAAAAAAAAAAAAATTTAAACCCTATCCCGAAGAAACGCAAAACGCCCCTTCCAACACGTTACATAACATAAAAAAAAAAAACGCCGCCCCCCCTCCTCTCCCGCATCAATACAAACCTCCCAAAAAAAAATAATCAAATAAATAATCCTGGTCCGGATCCTGGATAGCGGTGGTGATAACGGTTTTTTCGGTATAGATATAGAAAGATGTAAACCCTAGTGGAAAAGAGAGCCAATTTTTTTTTTTTTCCTTTTGGCTTTTTTGAGAAAAAAAGAGAAAACATTTATTTATTCTCTCGACTTCGCTATCCCTATTTTAATTTATATATATATTTTTAAATCGCGCACCCTTTTTTTTTTTTTTTCCCCTCATTATTTCTTTCATCATTATTATTTCTTTATAATTTTGATTTTGATTTTTTTTGATTTTTTTTTTTTTTTTTACCAAGAAGTAAATCCCCCCTTGGTGTGGAAAAAAAAAAAAAAAAAACCCCTAGTAGGTAAAGATAGATAGGGTTGGAGATTGGGGTTGGGGAAGGGGGTTTTATATTTGGGGAAATGACGTTTGGGGGGAGAGAGGAGGTTTAAGAAAAAGAAAAAAAAAAGTGAGGAGGTGTTGAGGAATTGAGGAACTACACTGGCTCGTTGAAGGGAATGGTAGGGGAGATTACTCTTGGACCTTTGGGCCAAAGAGCTTTCTCAGAGCTAGTCCTTCAACTACAGTTCCTACTCTCTCCTTTTGTCTGTCCCGATCCCTCTCTACCTTCTCTCGCTGAGTCTGTGCCGCTCCCCCCACCATTACCGCCTGCTGCTCCGTCACCGACATCGGCATCACCGCTCCTCCACTGGCGTTTTCTAATGGTTTGCGGTTTGCGGCGAACAGTGCGAGGTGCTGTTTTTTGGGTGGAGGGGCGGGAGGTGGTTTTTGGTTATTTTGGCGAGCCTGGGCTTCGGTATCGGGTTGAGGCTGGGTTTGTTCTGTTTCTTGCTGTGGTGGTGGTGGTCTTTGGCGCCACGGTGGTTGGTGTTCCGATACTGTCTGTGCTTTCTTTCTGAGTGAAAGCTGCGCGGAGAGTTCGAGGATAGGGGCGCTGTCAAGCTCAAGCGGGGGAGTGACCGGAGGAACACCAATGTAGGGGTTGTTTGTGGGGAGGGTGGTAGAGAACTCGGTTGCGCTAGGGAGTTCGACCCGTTTGGGTCGCCGGTCGAGGTCTAAGCCTTGCGGGAAGGCCATTCCACCGCTGACAGGTCTGTCGCGTTTGGGGGAAATTGGTGTTTGGGATTCAGTGCCTTGTGTTAAATTAGATGCTTGTTTTACTCCAAAGGGGTGATAGCTTACGGGCTCCCCCCCGCCGGCCATATATATTGGATTCGTCGATGAACCTATCGACGTCTGCAAATACGTTCTTTCCTTCTCCTTGAGTGTCTTCAGGGCGCCCGTTTGGCGGTTCCGCCTTCTCTTGCGGGATTTTCGGTGGGACCTCAGGCGGTATCAGGGCACCATCAGATAGCCAGCTGTTGCTAAGACTACTATCGCCAATCCTAAGGGCACCCGGAAGTGTTTCGCGTCGCAAGCTGTTCCCGGAGCCATGTTGGCTTTCGGACGGGGACCCTAGGTGTGCGGGGGCTGTTGAGGACGTAGAAGACCTCTGTCGCAATCCTCCAGCCCGCCCTAAGTTTGATGGGCTTAGGTTCCCCGGATGTGCGGGTGGGCTTGCGATTCTATCCGTGTCTGAACGAGCGCTATCGCGATGGTTCATTGGCCTGTTCTCGCTCCCTGTCGTACCATAGCCAGACCTTTCCCTGTAAGCCCTTACTCTCTCGTCTTCCTCCTGCTGAACGCGTGCGACCACCTCCCATGTTTTCTCTCTCCACTTATCCATCCCTATCTGCCCCGCTAAGGATGGTCTATTATTCGAGACAGGGCTCACGTCGTTTTGGTTGTTATCGAGCTTTGGTGACGCCAGAGTCATGCGTGAACTGGTACTGCTTGAACTGCATGTTTCTGTTGGGTTATTTATGTCAAGTCCGAAATCGCTAGAAGCAATAGGAGGTGATACGGAGGACCTCGGTGACTGGCTTGAGCTTGCGCTTACTCTAGCGCTAGGACTATCTTGCGCACCGTTCGATGATTCCCTGTCGGTTGCCAGTCTCGGGGATCGGAGGTAAGAGCTAGAAAGCCTAAGGCGTGATCGCGAAGCTGCAGCAGCAAACAAATTAAAACCCATCGCTTCCGTTCGTGGCGATGAGGTTGATGTGTCCGGTCTATCGCTGATAGAGGAGTTCCGCGTATCTTGCGAAGAAGGACCATTAGCAAATAGCCACTCTTTGGATGTGAACTTTCAGCATTACTGGTCAGTGTATCCCCTCCATATAGGCTTGCTGGCGGGGTGATCGAGTCCGAAGACCGTCGATGTCGCCAGGGCGAGCCGGGTTGGTTCCCTGCCATCGAGGCTTTCTTGAAGACGCAGAGGGTTGATGGGATCGGTTCGCTGAGGTCGGCACGACCTTGACTGATGTTCTTGCGAGTTGGGGATATATTTAGCTTGGCTGGTGCTTCCCGGCAGGTGGGTGGAGCCCATCCCAAGAAAGAAGCAAAGTGACATGTACGACTCTGTAGAGTGGGTTGGCGACTCCGCTACAGGACCAGCGCATGGCGATGAGGCTGCAGAGGTGAGACTTCCGCTGCTCTATCCCTCGAGATCACACCCCACACCCCACCAAACTCTGGAGCGCACTGTGGAGAGTATCGGTGCCGGCGAGTAGTATGCTCAATGCTCTCGTTCGTGATGCCTATGCTACGGAAAAACGAGCGGCAGCGAGGTAGGCTACCCGCGCCAAGAATTCTAGCTAGTCGCCCGGGCTCAGAATCCGCCTCCACGGCACTGTCCGGTGTCGGGGGGCCTCTCGCACCATGATGTCTCACCTAGCCAAGGCGCTCACACAAACGAAGGCTTCCGGGAAATAACACAGGGCAGAAATACTATCGTTGCCAGCTGTTGGGCAATTACAGCCGTCAGTCAATTTTAGATAAATTGATCATAACAGAGTACAAATGTCCCGCAAATTCTAGAAGCAGAGAGCTTGGAAACACATGCTTGCTTCCCAAATCATCAAGGCATAAAGTATAAAAGGGCTATTTAGGAAGGGAAAATAAGCTAGGCATTGACCTCATGAGGACATGCGTTATTAACTTGTCCACCGAAACACATCCCTCTGCATTCGGGGGTCCGGTAAAGTGGAAATAGGTGAAACTAAGTAGTGGGATCACTTCCTCCATTCAAGAAAGTAGGAGATGAGTGCGATTAAAAAACCCATTAGGAGGATAGCACAGAATTATCCGCTCTCTCCTCACCGACCAAATCCCGCCCCTAACTAGCCCCATCGCTCATACATTCAATGAATGATCATCTACCCCATAGGTCGGGGACTCCGCTCTAATAGGGTGCAACTGTATCGGCTCCGGCTCGCCCACCTCTGACGTAGCGCTTCGGTTACCTATTGCTCCTAGGGTCTTCGTGCCGCGGACTGGTGCGCCGCTGCGTCTATGCCGGCGGAGGGAGGAGGTAAAAGTGATCAGGGTGGTAAGGAATAGGAGGCTGTGTGGAAGGTGGTGGGTCAGCGACTAAGTTTTGTGTCTTGAGGATGGGGGAAACGGACAGTTCAAAGCCACCAAGCCCTGTGGCAGCAGCAGTAGTCTTCCAGCCGAAGCGGGAGAAGGCGCTATCTATTGTATTTCGCACAGGGGTCAAAACTCTTCCCTTTCCTAGCTAAGTACTTTCATACCATAGTAGTCACCCTCCCCTGGCCCTGCATAAAGCACCGATCCAAGCCCATTTGCCGAATTATACAACTTTGCTGCCGTGTTGGCCGATGCCCACGCAGTCATGATGGCAAAGACGATAAACCAAGCAAAGACGGCTAGGATCTCCAGAACGAGCACCACCCAGCAGTTGTAGAGGAACGAAGCGAATATCGGGACTAAGACGAAGTAGGCGATGCCGAGGACAGTTGCAACGCACTGCGAGGATGTTAGCCTGTGTTGCCATTAGGGAAGTATAGTGGGGGTAGGACGTACGACGAATAGGACAAACCCCAATGACCAAGTTAGGAATATCATGAACGAGAAAGAACCCGGAACGCTCGTCCATGCACGAAGGGAGTGTTCAGACGCGGCGGCGAGGGCCAGGATGAGGAGCGCGAACACGACCTGCGCGATGCGGAGGAAGAAGACCCATTCTTCAGATGCATCAGCGACACTGCTCCCCAATCTCTGTTGGAGGTGAGTGGAATGTAAGGGAATGTGCTGCAAACCGGGTCCTTCGACGATATGCTCCCTCCCATCTCTATCGCCGTGTGCGTGAGTCGGCCCCGCTTCACTCCCCGGTGCGTCCATTACTAGCTGTTTCTGCGGCTAGAAGAACGAATGATAGCGCCGTCGCGTTGCTTGCTGGTGGTCGCGAGATCCGCTGGCTGCTCTCTGGGCCAGGCAGATGCGTCGTATGCGGCAGTTATCTCGGTCGCTTTCCTTCCAGAGGAACAAAGAAACGACAGAGTGAATGTTTGAGCCTCGTGCGGGTGGTGGTACCGCGTTGCGGGTGCAAGCAAGACAAACCAAGACACGGCACATGGGGGATGCTGCCATCGGCGATCCTTCGCTTGCCTTCCCCACTGTTCTTGTACTACTACTAGAAGTGGCCACGGCTCAGCGAGCCACACGGCTCAGCGAGACACGCGTAAAAAAGACACGCGCAAAAATTTTTTGTACCATTACATCTCTACAATATGTCTACCATGCCTAAACCAAATCCTGACCTCGCACTGGAAGTTCTTAATCGTGTACAAAAAAAAGAATTTCAAAGTCT
>JAJDFF020000670.1:0-10558 GCA_021527025.2 Geoglossum cookeanum | reverse complement strand
CTCGGTGTGTGGCGAGATGGTGATGCTCACGGCCTTGATCGGGCCGTCGGCGGCGAAGCCGCTGGCAACCGGTCCGGTGCGCGTGCAGGTGAGCTCGACGGTCAACGCGAACCTGAGCGCGTTGTTGAGCACGGTGCCGTTCGGCGGCATCGTGATCGCGATCGGATCAAGTGCCGGGCTCGGCGGCGGATCCACGCCCACCGGCAGCGCGACAAGTGCGGCGTAAATCTTGGCGATGTTACCCGCAATGATGGTGACATCGATCGGGATCGAAGCGGTCGAGCCACCGGCCAACACAAGCGAGGTGGCGACGCTCGCGATCATCTGTGGGCCGCTGGCGATGTCGGCGAACTGATAGAAGGCCTGCGCGTAGGTGGCGATGTCCTTCTGGCGCCGCGCGTCGTCACCGGCTGCGTAGGTCGGCGGCCCGTACGCGAACGCAATCTGCAATTGGCCGCTCGTCTTGTCGAACATGTAGTCGAGCGCCAGATAGGGCAACTGGCTGAGGCTGATCAGCGGGTCGTTGTAGCCGATCGGCGTGCTGACGGGAGAGCCGACCGGACCCCATTGGTTGCCGAACAGATCGGTCCACACCAGGCCGAATGCGGCGGTGCGGCCGATGAACTGGTAGGGATTGAACTTGGCCGGTGGGACTTGCGGTAGCACAAGCCCTGACACTGGTGGCGGCGACGGCGGTGGCGTGCCGACCAGCGGGTAGACATGACGATAGTGCCAGCGGCCATCGGCGCCGGAGGCAGGATCGACCGGTCCGAATACCGGCGGCAAGCCGGCCTGCGGCAGCGCGGCGCCGTCGATGGTGACCTTGTCGGCGGTGATCAGATTGTAGAGCCTGTTGAGCGCATCGCCATAAACACCTGCCGGCGGGGGTGGCGCCGACGGCGCAACGCAGGAGGCGAGGACGCCGACATGGCCAGCCGGAAGGATGGCGCGCACGCTCTGCAGGGTGCCGGAGAGATAGAGCGCGCCGGGTCCACCCACCTGATGGTCCGGCGTGCGCAGGCCGGTCACATAGGCAGGGAGCGTCACCGCCGCGGTGCCGACCGGTAGCGCGAGCTGGGCGACCAGCGTCAAGGTGCCGACTCCGGCCTGGTCGAACAGCGACGCCGGGAAGCCGGTCTGCGAGCCGGGCGGCGCGTTGAAAAGATAATAGCCTCCGGAATTGGTGATGCCCGCCGTCCAGAGCTTGGTCAGGAACAACCCGATCGCGGGATCGACAACGGCGGCAGCGTGCGCTTGCAGCAAGTGTGTGGGACGCGTTTCGGTGGAGAAATTGCTCTGCACGATGAAGGTGCGCGAGAAGTCGATCGGCGTGACGACTGCGGTGCGGGCAGTGGTGCCGCCGCCGCTGGTCGGGGCCGGCTGCGACGCATAGGCAAGCGCCAGACCGGATACTGGGGTCTGGTTCGCCGCAATCGCGGTGACGAGCGTCTGCAGCGACTGGATGCCGCCCTGATCGACGGCAAATAGCTCATAGGTATTGTCGAGATAACTTCCGGTGCCGTCATTGGCCGGTATCCGCCGTACGCGAAAATCGATCGTGAACACGTACGAGGCGATTGCCCGGACCGGTGTGGCATCGGGCTTCGCCAGATAACTGACCCCAAAACTGTCATCGCCGTTCTGCGCGGCCAGATGGTCGGCAAGCGACTGCGGCAATCGCCAGATGCCCGGGCCGCTGTTCTCCTGAATGCCGGTCTTGAGGTAGAATCGCGCCGCCTGCGTGTCGGCAACCGGCATCGGGCAGGTCTTGACGTCGGCCGGCGTGAACGAGGGTGTTGCTGGGATGCCGGTCTTTGGTTTGAACACCGCCCAATTCAGATCAGCGCTCGACAGCGCCAGTGAACTGCCGCCCGCGAGGCTCACCCCCCACTCGGCAGCGGTGCTTTGGGCGAAGTCGAGCGTCACGGTCAGGTTGTCGGCTTGCAGTTCGTTCGGCCCGAGAGGCTGCTGCTGGCCGGTGAGTGCGTAAAGCGGCTCGGTCGCATCGCCGGCGTCGGTTCGTCGCGTGCCGTTGAGCATGAAGCGCGTGGTCATGCCGCTGATCGCCGTGACGGCGCCGAGCGCCGGCGCAGCGAGCGCGTCGAGCACCGCTCCGATCGTCATCGTTCCCGTATCCGGGATCAACTTCTTGTCGATGATCTGCTGTAGCCCCGAGCGGATTGCGAGCAAGGCAAAGTCGACGATCATCATCTCGTCGACAGATTGTGGGGTCGCCGACGCGCCCAGTCCTGCTGCTGCGGGAGCGGCGAGGAAAGTGGTGCGCGCGACGCCGGCCGCGCCGCCGCGCCGCTCGGCCTCGAGTTGAGCCGGGCTGAGCGTCGCGGGCGCGCGGCTGAGTGCGGGATGCGAATCGCCCTGCACGCTGAACGTCATTCCCGGTATCGCCGGGAAGAAGCCGACCCCGAAATTGTTCGCCCCGGCCGGCAACCCGCTGACACCGGTCTTGAAGCTGGCGCCGAACTGCGCCTTGAGGTCCGCGAGTTGCGGCCACGCGCTGCGCGAGAGATCCCCGAGCGCATCGTGCAGCCGCACCAGGTCGGCGAGGCTGATGGGGGTGGCGTCGGCCGTGTTGGCGTTGGCCGGAGCCGTCGGGCCCTGGGTGGCGTACAGCGCCCAGCGCATCATGCCGTGCACGAACTTGGCGTAGGAGGGGTCCTGGCTGGCGTTGCCGCCATTGGCCAGCGGATTGCTCAGCGCGAGTTGGCCGACATAATACCAATGCTCGTTCCCGTCGCTCGTCGGATAAGCGAGGCCGGCGGTGAGCTGGGGGATGAAATAAACGGTGAGCGCTGCGCTGTCGGTGATCGGTTGCCACACGATCGGAGGTGGAGGTTGGTCCGCCGCCATCGCCATCGCCATCGCCATCGCCATGGGCGTGGCTCTGGCCATCAGACGCGGATGCGCCGGCTTTATTAGGGCGCTGTCCCACAGCGCGGCGGTGTCTTTCCCGAAACTCGCCTGGGCGTGCACCGTGGTCGAGAAGCCGCAATGAATATGGATGGTGAACAATCCGCAATTGATCGAGACCGTAAGTTCGACTGATACGCCGACCTCGACAGACGCGATCGCCTGCTGATGCGCGATCAGCTTGAGATCGACCTCGACGTAGATCGTGACCTCGAGCGAGGCGGTGATGATCGCGAAGTCGAGCTCGCCGATCAGGTGGCCGACAATCGCGATCGTGGCGTCGACCGCGAAGTATTCGTCCTGGAGACCGGTGGAGTATTGGGTGTACTTCGCAAAAGTTCCCTGGAAGATGCCCTGCAGCATCACGCTGAAGCTTGCGCTCAGAGGACCGGAGGAGAAGCCCTTGGTGACGCCGATCTCGAAACCGATGCCGATTTCGGTGACCGGACTGAACCCGCCGATGGTCGGGTAGACCTGTGGCAGCTCGCTCGGATCGAGCCCGTCGAGCTTCCCGTAATATAAGCCGCCGGCACCCGCATATTCGCCGGCCGCCACCGAACAGGAGCGCGAGAAGTCCCGGTTATAGGGAAAGCCCACGTCGATCTTGAAATCGCCGTTGGTGTAGATCGACAGGGCGAACTGCGGCAGCGTGACGGTGACCGCGCCAAGATCGATCTTGGCGATGCGGGCCGGCAGCGTGAGGATACCCTCATAGACGCCGACGGTGTCGCTGACCTTGCGGTACAGGATCTCGGCGAACAGACCTTCCAGTGCGTCGATCGCCGACGGCTTGGCGCCCTTTGGCGCCGGTTGTACCAGCAACGAGAGGCCGTAGATGGTCGGATCGTTGAAGATGAACTTGATATCGACCTGGCCGAGGATGACGATTTCGCTGCCGATCAGCCAGCCGATATTCTTGTCGAAGGTCATCTGGCCCGCGGGGAACAGTCCACCGGTCCAGTTGGCTGGATTGAGCGCGGTCTCCAGCGTCGTGACGGCGGCCTCCACCGTGGCGGGCGCCGTGATGAAGCCGATATGTTGACCGGCTGCGAGCAGCTTGATCTCAAGCAGGGATGGTGTCGTGCCGGGCACCTTGGGCGGCTGTTGCTTGCCGGGGTCCCAGGTGCCGCTGGTGACTTCAGGCGGCAGATTCGTCTTGATCGCGACCGTGAGCCCGCTGCTGCCGGCCGGCTTGTTGGTCGGGTCGTATTTGATTGTGACGCCAGACAGCTCGAATCCCAGGAATTTGATCTCGTCTCCCTTGGGCAGCGTATAGTCGCAGCAGATCACCTTGGTGTCGGTGTGAATGGTGAAGTCGAGCCCTTCGGTCGGAAGCTTGACTCTGGCGAGGACATCATCCCATGGGGCGGGCAGCGCGAAGTAGCGGTTGCCGGTCACTTCTCCGACGATCCAGGCAAGCAGCCGGTCGAACTGCACGTCGCTGTCGAACTGCAGCGTCGCGAGCTTGCTGTCGGTGTCGTATGATCCGCTGAGCGACAGCACGCCGGGCGCATCGATCTTTGCGTCGATCTTCTTGCCGTCGTTGCCGAACGTATAGCTCAGCAGGAAGGTGACACGTTCCAGGTCGAACTCGGCGGAGAGCACATTGTGGTCCACCACCGCTCCGGTCGTGTCGGTCTGGCGGCCAAGCTCCACGGTGAGCTGGGCCGAGAGATTTCCGACGACCCACGGTAGTTTCGCGTCGAACACGCCGTTCAGCGCGTAGGTGCTGCCGCCGTTTTCGGCGTAAGTGTAGTCGAACGAAAGCGCTTCGATCGCGAGATCGTTGAGCGCCGGAGGAGGGCTGCTGTTCGGGGCGAACATCTTCGCCAGATTGAGCACGGTGATCTCAGGCTTGGCCGGCAGCTCACCGGTGTTGAAGTTCAGCCAGGTCGCGCTGACGTCGATGTCGCCGTGGAAGCCCCATTGATTGTTGGAGATGTCGAAGTCGGCGGCGGCATTCAGCACCATGTCCTCGAGGACCGTCACCTGGCCGCCGATCCGGCCCGATGTGGCGCCCGGGGCATGCGAGAACGCAAACCACATCTGGTCGAACGCCAGGACGGTCCTGCTGCCGACGACGAGCAGCGGCAATGGCACGGCACCATCCGTCTCGATGGTCGCGCCAAGTTCGAACGACTTGTCGCCGGGACTGGCCGAAAGCTCGAAATTCCGCAAGATCAATTTGTCGATGAAGTCGACCTTGGGCAGGCCGAAATGGCTGAAGAAGTCGCCGAGCCCGACCAGCCGATTCTTCGGTTCGGCGATCGTGAACGACATGTCGGGAAACGTGATCGTGACGTCGAGCGGCAACGCTCCGATCGTTGCCGAACCGTAGATCGAGGCTCCGAACATCTGATCCGGCCGGAGCGGTTCGGTCCACGTGACCGTGACGGTATCGAGCGTCACAGACAGGCTGAAGGCGCCGATGCTCGCGATCGTCCAGCCCAGCGGGCCGCCGTTCGACGAAAACCCGACGGTGCAGGATATCGAGCCGACCCGCTTGGCGGTGGTGAAGAGGTGGAATCCGACGTGCTGGACGGTGAGGTCGGCCGCGGGGAGGATGCCGTTCGGCACCATCTCGGTCAGGCTCTGGCCGCCGACGAGTCCCGACAATTGCGCCAGGCTCGCGACCTTCGCCGCGGCGCTGTCGATATCGTCGATATCGACGATGATGACCGCGTCACCTTGCGAATCCGGTTGTGCGCTTTTGATGATCTTGTCGTAGTCGAGCGCGAGCGACACGCCGCTGGTCAGCGCCTGTTCGATCATCGACTTGATGTCGCCGCCCGTGGTCGTCGTCATGCTGCACCGTCGTCGATGGTCGTGACCAGCGGCAGGTGATCGCTGATGAACTGCCGGTAGAAATAGGCGATGCTCAAATTGTCGGGAAACGGTTGAGGTTTGGCGGGATCGAAGATCGTCAGCAACTGCTTGGCGACGGGAACTTCGAAGTCAGGGATCTTGATCTTGGGACCGGCGTTCGGATCGAGCCCGGCGCGGATCGTTTGCTGGACGCAGGAGCTGATGACGTGGTCGCGCTGGACCGCGAGCGTTGTGTCGCCCTTGAGGTCCGGTATCAGATTCCAGACGATATTTTTGACGGTGGCTCCCCGAGGCAGTCCCGGACACCTGTAGAAAACGAAATCGCGCGGATCGCCGAGGCAGGAATTGTCGGCCGGCAACATCGCCTTTCCCTGATTGCCGACCGTGTAGCGAACCATCGATTGCTGATACGACGGCGGGTCGTAATCTCCGGTGCCGGCGAGCAACTTGGCGCTCTGAAAATTTGCAAAGCCCGTTGTTTGGAAGCGTGAACTGAAGGTGTTGAAGTCGCCCCCCACCACCACGTTGGGGTAGTGTGCCGGGTCCCAGAGCGGCTCCGAGAGGCCGCACGCCAGCGACCCGTAAACGCAGCCGTCGGTGTCGACCGGCGCGTGGTAGGCCAGCACGTCGATCACCGAATTGGCGAACGCGACCTTGACGTGGCACGGGCGGCGGCAGCCGCTCCAATTGAGGGCCGGTGCCGCGATGCGCTGCGTCTTGGCCGAGCGGTCGAAATCGCCGCGCTTCGATGTTGCTGCGATATAGTCGGGCCGCGGCCGCGGGAAGCGGGCGCGATCGAGCGGCCTCGGATTTCCGGGCGCCGGTGAGATCGGCGGAGACTGGTCGCCGTCGATCACGGGTTGGACTCCCGTGAGGAGCAGATTGACGGTCCCGGTCCCGTTGCTGATCTTTCCCTGGAACGAATGGTTGGTTGCGAACGGGTTCAGCAATCCCGGCCGGGCCAGGACGGCATAACCTTCGTTGTTCGCGTTTACCGTCCAACCCAAATTATCCCACGTCAAATTGGCGCGAGGGATCGTCGTTGATGCCGGCAGGATCGCGCCGGGCACATAGTCCCAGGTCCACGGCGTCAGCTTCTTTCCAGCCAGGTTGTAGGACGCCGACGGGAGCAGCAACGCGCCCTTCTTGCGCAGTTCCTGAATGATCAGGGTGTCAAAGCCGAACGTCTTCTGCAGCGCCGCCATGAACCAGAGAACGACGTTGTCGTTGCCGCGCCGCGGATAGTCGCCGAAGGTTTCGACATTCCAGATGACGATCCTGATCTTCGCCATCTCATCCCCCCGCGTTCGTTGGCGCCGGCTGCTCGAAATAGCCGCCGAACCAGCCGAGCGTCGGCTTGAGGACGTCCCCGGTCTTGACGTCCGTCGTGTCGCCGAACAGGAAGATGTTGGTCGAGCCCTTGGGCGGGAACGAGAAGCTCAGCACCGTGAAGGCGATGCTCTCGAACATCAAGACGAACTGCGGTGGCGATTTGTCCGAGATGGTCGGCGTCGGCCTGTTGAGCACGATGTCGGCGGCACCGAACTTCACCACGCCCTCGATGTCGAAGCTGAGATCCACGCCGCCTGGCCCTGCGATCTTGAGTGCGGGCAGGATGTTCGGCACGCTCGCCACGCCGCCGGGAGTCCAGGCGAGCAGCATCTGGGCAGAAAGGCCGCCGTTCTGGCCGAGCGCGCCTTGGCCGCCGAGATTGAGATTGAAGTAGAGTGCGTACCAGTTGGTGCCGTCGACGCTTGCCGGCGTGATGTTCTTCGGGTTCGTGGTGTCGAGGGTGCGGAAGCCCATGGCGTTCGGGGCCCGGCCGGCGGCACCGATGACGAAGCCGGTGAGCTGCAGCGGGAACTGGGCCAGCAGGCTGTCGGCGCGGACGAGATTGCTGCCCGTGGGAGGGAGCGTATCGGCGGCGGGTGTGGCCGGGTTGATCGCCACGTTCTGCGCCAGCGCCAGCCGCAACGTGGTGACGTCGAGCGCAAACGAGCGGTCGCCGCCGCCGGCCACCAGATGCATGTCGAGGCCGAGATTGTCGAAGCCGAGCGTGTCGTAGGACAGCAGGTCGAATGCGTCGTCCGCCATCATGCGCAACTGACCCGACATGTTGAATCGCGCGAGATATTTGTGCGGCGGTGGATCCTTCGGATCGAGGTCGATCACGGTCATGGAGGCGCGCGTGATCTCGATGCGTTCGAGCGCGTTGCTGGCCAGGTAGAAGTCGGAGATTGCACCCTTGGCGGTGGAGAAGGTGTAGGCCGGGTTACTCTTCTCGTTGTAGGCGCCGACTAGGACCAGCGTGTTTGCGCCAGGAATGGATCCGGTCGCGTCGGTCTGGGTCACGGTGTCGCCGAGGAGGGTGTTGAGCGTGAGCACGGACTTGTTGCTGAAGCTGAGCAGCCTTGCATTCTCGAACACCGCTTCGAGCGTCAGGACCTTGAAATCGTAGGGCTGCGGATTGGCGATGTAGGGCGGCAGGTTGTTGACCTGCGCACCGAGCACGGGATCGACATAATGCACCAGCCCGAACATCGCGCTGTTGAGTTGATAGCCGTTCGTACCGTCTGGCGGGGTGACCAGATTGACCTGGTTGCCGATATGATGGGCGACGAACAGCGTCTGATCTATGCCAGAAAGTAGCGCCTCGATCTCGGGCGGCAGTGTCTTCGGGTCGATATCGACCTTGAGCGCGAGAAAGCCGTTCCAGTCGGGATCGTCGATCAACTCGCAGAAATCGGCGAGGCTGACCACGCCCTGACCATGTGCGTAGAGTGCTCTGGCCTGGGTCAGATAATCGAGCAGCCAGCCGGACAGAAACAGGCCCTGCGGATCGCCGGCCGCGTCGTTGAAGTCGCGATACCGCGTCCACAGCTCGGGATGTCGAGCGAGCTGGCTCACCGTCGCATTTGCGGACTTGAAGATGAGAACGTTGCGATAGTCGCCGACCGTCGTGTTTTTGCTGACATCGAGCAGGAACTGCCAGCCGTTCATCGTGACGTTCCAGTTGAGCGTGCCGAGCTGCTCGACTGACGTGATCACCAGGAATTGCTGGTTGGTCAGGAAGGCCTCCTGTAAGGCCTGAGGCAGCGCATTTTTCGTCGCGGCGGGGGCGAAGCCGACGTCGATGCCGTCGGTGGTCTGGGCGACCCGCAGCGACTGCCAGGCCCCGGCGACGAAGCCGGCGGCGTGTCCCTCCGGCGTGATCGCGGTGCCGTTGGCGGTGTCCTGCCCCGTATGGGTGAGCAGTGCAGGCGTGGTCTGCATTGCCTCGATCAGCGATTTGCGGGTCGGATTGAGTAACTGGAATTCGAAGCCTGCTACGTAATCCTTGTCGTGTCCGATGCCGGCCGCGGGTGGCACGTAGGCGGCATAGGGCACCAGTGGAAAGCAATAAGGCGTTGCGGGCGGGCCCGGATCGTTCGGCAGTGCAGAGAGGCTCAGCCCATAATAGCCAAGCTGCAGCGCATCACTGGATGCTGGTGTGCTGGCAAAGAACGGCGCTTGATCCGGCTCGGAATAATACTGGCGCGCGTCGGGCTTGCCATGGCCGGACGGCAGCACCATCGCCCAGGCGGTCGTCGCGGTACCTGCGTCATCGAACGCGAACGTGATATTGCCCGGTGGACGCAGATCGGCATCCACCTGTCCGGTCACGCTGGCCTTTTGCGCGGAATAGAATCGCAGCAAGTCGCCGTCCGAGAAGTGGATATATTCGACGCCCGACAGCCCGCACAGAAGTTGATTGCCGAGCCCGAATGTGGACGGCTCGGTGCTGCCGATCGATATCGTGAAATCGCCATGCGGCGTGAGATAACGGGTGTTGCCGATGCCGGTATTGAAAACCAGCCGCGTCGAGCCATCCGTCATTGGCGTCAACAACACGGTACGATCGAGCAGGGTACGGAATGCGGACTTCACGGCTCCGGAGGCTGACTTCAGCGAAATGTAGGATTCCGCGCGGTCGAGCGGCTGCAGGACCGACAACACCACCGAGGCGCCGTGACCATCCAGGCTGTTCGGCTTGTCGAGTAGCGGGTAGCTCAACGGGCCGGATGCGATCGTGCCGCCGGTGACATTGAGCGCATATTGGAAACCGAGCCCTATCCCCGGCAACTGCGGCGTCAGCGTGCCGTCGAAGACAACACAGCCATTATGCGTACCTCCAACCGGGATCTGGATCGGTGTGGTCGCGTTGGCGATGACGTTCTGAGCCTCGCTGTTGCCGCTCGCAAGTCGGAGGCCCTGGGCGCAACTGAACTGGAGCGCGTCGCCCGCAGCATTGCTTCCGATCAGAACGGTGCCGCCGGCCGAGATGAATAGGCTTGCGGGGCCGGGCGACGGCGGCGCCAGCGCGATCAGCGGCTGATGCTCCGGCGCATGCAAGGCGGGCACGACCGCCGTACGGCCCGGAAGCACCGGCTCCAGCGGAAGCCGGGGGGCCGCCATCACGCTGGCCTGCGTGATCGCAGTGGGGTTGGCGATCCAGATCACGGCACCGCTTTCCATCGCGTTGCCAGGTCTTCCGGTCACGGCGCTCCAATTGATGGCATCGAGAGCGGCACCGATGGCGTGTGGATTGGGGGCGGTGCTGCTGCCGAAATAGAGGAAGGCTATGACGTCGAAGCCGCTCGCCTTGTTGAGATATTCCTGGAAGATCAAGGCGAGGGTAGAGAGCCGGGCGGGGACTTTCGCCTGCTTGGTGCGGAAATAGATGCCGGTCCACGGTTGGCCGGACGGCAGCTTGCCATCTGGCGCAAGCAGATAGGCGAATGCCTGTGGGCCGGACGATGAATAG
>JAJDFF020000669.1:0-10566 GCA_021527025.2 Geoglossum cookeanum | reverse complement strand
AAACCGCGAGATCTTCTTGGCTGACATCAAATGCTACGTCTTCGTCAATCTGCAAAATGAAAACCGACATGCAACTATCGATCGTCACCACGCTTTTCCGGTCCAGCAAATTCATTCTAGAGTTCTACAGCCGCGCTTCTGCAGCGGCGCGGACCGTCACGAATGACTACGAAATTATTATGGTTGATGATGGATCGCCAGACGACTCGCTAGCGATTGCAACAGAATTGATCGCCAGCGACCCACGTGTGCGAATTGTAGAACTGTCTCGCAATTTCGGCCATCATAAAGCCCTGATGGCCGGCCTCGACGAGTCGCAAGGAGAGCTAGTATTTCTTATCGACTCGGATCTGGAAGAACAGCCCGAAATTCTGAACCAATTTTTGGATCATATGAACGCCGTCAAATGCGATGTGGTCTATGGATACGAGCATAAACGCAAAGGCAGCGCCCTCAAGTATTACGGCGGTGAGATTGCGTGGTGGATGATCGATCGTTTTTATTCTATCGAGGTCCCGAGAAATCACTGTACCGTACGGCTAATGAGACGCGCTTATGTCGATGCGCTTCTCACGCACCGGGAAAGCAATACTGTGATTGGGGGCCTATGGGTCATCACCGGATTTCATCAAACCGGCCTGCAAATCAGCAAGGGGCACCGAGAAAATCCAAGCTACACACCGCTTCGCCGTCTCGCGACTTTGATAAACGGCGTCACATCGTTTAGCGCAGCGCCGCTAATCTTTATGGTATACGCTGGCGTTTCGGTTTCATTTGCGTCGCTCATTCTCGGGCTATACGTACTCGTCCGAAGGCTTTTCTTCAATGTATCGGCCGGATGGGCCTCGCTGATCATTTCAATATGGATGATTGGCGGAATGGTTATATTTTGTCTGGGGATTATCGGAGTTTATATTGCTCGCATATACATTGAAACGAAAAATCGCCCATACGTTATTGTGCGAAAGATTCATGGAGCAGAAGGCACGATACCCAAGCATACCAGGGCGCTGAATCACATCGCCACCAGGAGCAGGCATGTTTAAAGTTCTTCTCCTCACGTCGCAGGACATTGGCAACGATGCCGTCTCCTACTTTGCTCAGCGGCAAGATGTTGAATTGCTGGTAGTTACTCAGCAGACAGATCGCGATCGCGTGTACGGCTATCGCGCCACGTACGATTTCTGCGTCGAGAACAACATCCGCGCAATGAAGCCCGAAGCTTTCGACGAAGAATTTTTCAGCATTGTATCTGGCTTTTCACCCGACATTCTACTGTGCGCTTACTATCCAAGAATATTGCCCGACAGACTTCTGAAACTTCCACCCCTTGGCGCTGTCAATGTACACCCGGGACTTTTACCGCACTATCGCGGTACTTTTCCTACACCGTGGCACATACTGAACAACGAGACGGAAATTGGTGTAACTGTTCATCGGATGGACGGCGGGATCGACACAGGCGACATCCTGGTACAACAGTCCTTCGCAATCGGCCACGAAGAGACAGGGCATGAGCTTTACCGACGCTCGATGACCCTTTGCCTAAAGGTCCTTACGGAAAATTTTGACGGGATAGTTACAGGTCGGATCAAACCACGACCGCAATATGCTGGCGGCTCTTATTACAACAAAATTGAACCGCAATTTCGTATTGATTGGGAAATGTCAAAATTAGCAATTCGCAACCAAGTCCGCGTCCATGCTAAACCGTATTTCCCAGCTTATTCATTTCTGATGAATAAATGCGTCCTTTTTAACAAGGTTGCAATTTGCGAATACGATCTAAGTGCTGTACGTCGAACCGGCGTTATACTCGAGGTTTTAGAAAGCAGGCAATTCCTAGTGTCGTGCGTAGACGGCGCAATCCGCGTGGAAGACTACGACGTATTTCCACTCATAAATCCCAATGATATGGACCTACACATCCGCGCCGGAAATAGCTTCCAATAACCAAAAGCCGCGCACATCATCGGACCTAAATCACGAATCGGGACATTGCCGATGACACCTAGTCGAACTTTGATCTGCGCGCCGACTCCCAATCCATGGCATGTCTCGCACTGTCAAAATCCTTTTGAGCAAGTGTTGGACACTGGGCGTTCTCGGATTCATTTCGCTTGCCGGGACTCACAGAACCGATCTTGCGGCAGTTGGGCCGAGATTGAATTTGAAGAAGAGAAAATAAGGGTAGTTCGCAATGCTTCCAGGCCATCGCTCGAACTTGGACGCTTAGGTGCATTCGACGACTGCGGAGCGATGCCAGGATCACTAGTCGCTGACGGCGGCAGGCTGCTCATGTACTACACCGGTTGGAGCCTTGCTCGATCTGTTCCATTCCATTTTTACATCGGACTCGCTGAATCATATGATGGCGGAGAGACTTTTCATCGAATGTCGGAGGCCCCAGTACTTGGCCGGAATCATTTCGATCCCTTTTTGACGTCGGCCCCCTGGGTATTAAAAGAGGCCGATGTGTTTCGGATGTGGTACATATCTGGGACCGAGTGGGTAGCGGGGGTGAACAATGAGCCTCCCTTACATTACTACACTGTAAAGCACGCAACGAGCGACGACGGCATCGCGTGGCAAACAAATGAACACATCTGCCTTCCGTATTTAGAGAACGAGAACGCAATCGCACGCCCGGTGGTGACACGCGTTGAGGACGGCTACCAGATGATATATTCAGCTCGACGGATAAACGAAAAATATCGAATATATTCAGCGTGGTCCGCGGATGGCATAATTTGGACCAGAACGGCAAAACCTCTTCTTGACGTCTCGGCAGTCGGATGGGATTCAGAGATGGTCTGTTATGGCTGCGCACTCTCCGCTCCACGTCAGAATCTTATTCTCTACAATGGCAATAGCTTTGGAAAAGATGGTTTTGGCGTCGCCACGCTCTACTGATCAACTGTATCTACATTGGCTTTGCTGTTGACCACCTCACCCATGCGACAGCGAGTGACAGCGTGGCTATAAGGGATACGAAGAAAATCTCGCCTAGGCGTCACGGCACCGTTTGGAAATGCCGATTTTGCAATTTCAGTGTAGCCATCCAAGGTCCGCACGAACTTACCGCGATCAAGACGGGCTAGAGTTCGCGCAATAGGGTTTTGCGGATATTCAATCAATGGATCTATCGCAAAGAATTGACCATCGCACTTCAGGTAGTCGCGCGCTGATTTAAGGAGATCGATTGCTGTGGCGTCATCCAAGTGGTGAAGCACGCCAAAAGCTGTCACAAGATCGAATTTTCCCGAGACGTGTTCTTTCAAGGTCGTCAAGTCTGCCACATAAAATTGGGCTCTTCCGCCAAATCTCTGGCGGGCGGTTTCGATGTAAGTGGGAGAGTAGTCAATCCCCACATATTCAACTTCAGGAAAATACTGGAGAATGTCTGCCGGTCCGCAACCTACATCCAGCACACGAGCGCCAGAGACAAGATCGAGCATTTTTACCATCCGCTGGCGGCCTGCATGTGCACCGAGCATATCCTGAAAGCCAGAATAAAGGCGCGGTACCTCCAGTATCCGTCGGAATATATCTCGATGTTCCATCGATCGCGCCTTCAGTTATTTGTGTAAACTCGTCGAAGGCCTGCGGGCTGATACGCGCAAAGGAGTAGCGAAGGAAGCCGGCCATCGCTTCAAAGCAAACAGCGCTCCCGTGGCCTGCATTAGTCGCGCAACAGCAGCGAGCCCTTTGTGCCGGGATGCAAAAACCGGGTCGAGTCGTAAACGCTCGATGGAGCGGGCCATCGTCCCTTTCTCAAATCGGGCCTCAAGCCCGGATTCAATCAGATGCTTCTCAAGCGTCCTCACCGTCACAAAGTTTAACCCCGACCACACTTCTTCCGTTTTCTTTTTGCCCACCCAAGGAGTTCGAGAGGGAATGAATGGCAGCAGTAGTAAATTGTAGTGAGGTTCATAAGGAAATGCATAGTTGGGGCAAGTGTGAACCATGTATCCGTCTGGCGACAACACTGATGCCATAGCACGGACGACTTCTCTTAAGTCTGACACATGCTCTAAAACGTTCGATGAAAACATAACATCGAAATTGCCATGTTCGATCTCATTCAACCCTTCTGCTCCAATTGTGAGTAACGGCACATTCTCCGCACCGAAGTACTTACGCAAAGCTAAGAACAGAGATTGGTTTAAATCAAACCCAGTTCCGCCCGGCTCAAGGGCAGTGACAGAATAGCCTTCGCGAGCTAGAAAAAACGAGGTGAGGCCAATGCCCGCACCCACATCGAGAAGGCGCTTGCCGGAGAGCTGCCCTCCCTCCAAAAGCGAGAGGACAATAGGCACCTCCGCGCTATAATTGCTAAGCAGCTGCGTCACGCGATTCAAGTCGGCACCCGTCTCGCTAAGCGCGTGCCTTACGCAGTCTTGTGAGGTTGCTGCGTCTAGAAATGAGGCCAAGCGTGTCTGATCAAATGATGGGGCTGCCATGAGTAATCTTTTGAGAAATTTCCGGCCTCTATGATATCTTACAGAAGGTCTAACATACATTCTCAATGAGCCGCTAGAGTTCAGCCAAAGAGCAAAAAGTACGTTCTGATAGATGGTCTATGTCGCGCTTAACGTGTGCCAACTCAAGTGAGCGGGCGTCTGGTCATTCCGAAATAAAGGCTCTGCCCTATGCAAGCGAAACCGAGCAAGTCTCTCACTTTGATGCCCTCGCCCTCGAACTTACATGAGGCAAGCTTGATGATCGCCATTCTGACATACACCACCAATACATTGCTTGACAAACTGGCGGAATATAACGGCTACAAGGACGGACAGTGGCTATCCGAGCTGGAGAAGCGTTTAACAGACGACGCAAAAGGGACTGTCACCGAGGGAATTCCGATGGAGTTGGAAGCGAGAGGGATCGGTCTCGGCACTACGACGATTGTCGCCTTAGTCGAGCAACTGCGCCGAAGAATTCAAAACAATGAAGGTCATGTACGAGCGGCCCCGATGGTTCCGGACACTCATCCAAGTCATCAACACCTCGAAGGGGCCGGTGATTTGTACGAGGTTGATCCGCTCAAGATTTTCACCATCGTAAGCTACGTTATCTTTGCCTTGGTTGGCCTGTTCTCAAAGGTTGCGGGATCCTGGAGCTCTTTCATTGCTCAGATCGCTGTAGCACTTGCGGCAATTTCCATTCTCTTGTCCGCCGTTGTGCTGACAAGGTATGTGCTTCGCCGTCTATTGCGCGACAAACGTTCTTAAGATGACTGTGATGGTTGAGCGGGTCGACTATTAGGCGCGGCGGCGCGAGGACCGAGCAACAGTTTGTTTCGCTCTTATTCGGAGAAAACTGCATCAGTCGCTTGGGCTCGCGGTATATATCAGAGAAGCCGTAGATCGGCCATATTCGCTGTCCTTAGACAAAATCCGAATATGACGACCCAGTCCGCCCTCGGCGGCGCATCGGCTACAATAAAAACGGGACCAGTATTCTTGAGTAACGCTCGCTGGAGCGCTCCACGTCTGACGGCGCCCGCAATCACGACACTCAACCCAAACCCACGCCACATCGCGCTCCATTCCCTATTTGTTCTAATTAAAAACTCAGTTTTCGGCAGGAGTCCACTAGCCAATTATATTTCCGACAGGATTTTGAAAGTTACGCTTGCTATATTTTTAAAGATATGCTTTCATTCCGACGTCATCGGGAGAACAGCATGGCAAGCCTGCCAGTTTCAAGCGACACCGCGTTTCAGTTTGAAGGCCGGAATGTCCGGCTGGTCGAGCGGGATGGCGAGACTTGGTTTGTCGCCACGGACGTCGCCCGCGAGCTCGGCTATGGTCTTGCCAGCGACCTGATCAAAAACCTCGACGCCGACGAAAAGGGTATGTGCCCGGTACATACCCTTGGAGGAGGCCAGACGGTCAGCATCATTTCCGAAGCTGGCGTCTATCGCGCCATTGTCCAGCGAAAGCTGAACAAGCGTCAGCACAATCCCGGCCTGCACGAGAAGGTCAGCCGTTTCCAGCGCTTCGTCTTCCACGATGTTCTTCCGCAGATCCGCCAGACCGGTAGCTACAATCCGGCGCCGATCGCCCCGGCCCTGCCCGACTTCACTAGCCCGGCAACCGCGGCCCGCGCATGGGCTGAGCAGTTCGAAGCTCGCGCCACTGCCGAGGCTCAGGTCGCCGAGCAGGCGCCGAAGGTCGAGGTCTACGAGCGTCTGCTGAACGCCGACGGTCTCATCGGCTTGCAGGACGCTGGCCGCGCGCTGCTCTGCCATCCCAACCTGTTCATTCGCGATGTGGTGATCCCGGAATACTGCTTCCGCGACGGCAGCCGCATCGTCGCCAAGCAGACGTCGGTCCAGCGTGGCCTGTTCGAGAACAAGGCCTTCACGGCACCGAACGACAAAGTGCTGCTCCGCGCCTGGATGACGCCCAGAGGACTCGCGCACTTCGGCGGCGTCGATCTGCCAAAGCATGTTCGCAATCCCGGACGCTCCGCGCCTCCGACGTCGACGCCACCTGTCCCTGCGCTCCCCGCAGCGGCTACGGCTCATTGAGGGGATTGAGCGATGGCGAAGGTCAAAGAGAACCTCATCCCAGAGCCCGACTTCAAGTGCCCCGTCGTCCCAGAGCCAGAGCAAGGCGATTACGACTGGCAAGAAGATCAGCGCGAAGCTTCAACCCTCGTCTCGTTCGTCGCCATCAGTCTGTTCGTCGGCATCGGCTGCGCTTGGGCCGGCATTCTCACCGGGAGAATCTGATGAGCCTGAACCTCCGCGCGCTCTATGACATGACTGACGCCGAGCGCGTAGCGTTTCACAAGCGCGCGGACGCGGCCTTCAACGAACATCTGGCTGAGGAAAAGACGCGCCGCGAGCGCCAGCCAAAGACACGTGCGGCGAAACGAGCGCCGAGGACCAAGCATGGCGACGAGCTGATCTGCATGCCGATGGTGATCCATGATCGGAATCGCGGCGGCGTCTCGGCATCGACCGACGGCAGCGAGGAGAAGATCGTATTTCTCCCGTTCAAGGCTGGCGTCGATGTCTTTCACCCTCACGGTGGCAAGTGGGCGGCGATCACAATGCCGAAGTGGCTCCGCAGGGATCGCGGGCTGCTCACGGACAAGCTTCGCTCCAAACTGGCACCGCCAGCACCTGGCCCGACCGCCAACCATCCCGATTACGAAGCCTATCGCCGCACCGAAGATGGCGAGCGCTCCGCGATCAACGAGCACGTCCGCTGGCAGAGCGAGAAGCTGCAGCCGGTGACGTGCTTCACACGCAAATCTTATGGCGGGAGCACTTGGTAGCATGAGCAACGTTGTCGCCTTCCCTCGCCGTAAGCCAGCACCCGAGCCGGAGTTCATGGCTGAGTGGCGCGCCATTTTTCAGGCTGAGATCAGCCGCGCCGATTTGGAGACCGCGCTTCGTCGCGCCTATGCCTACCGCGCCTTCCTTATCCGGCAGCGAGACGAAAACGATCCCGTGCTCAATGCTGTTCGCGAAGAGATGGGAGCCGCGCATGCTTGAGCAGTGGCACATTGCGGTCGCTTCCGTAGCAGCCTTCATTCTCATCGCGATCGGCTACGGCCTACGGTGCTGGGAGCAGAAGGAATACGAGCGCGACGAGACCGAGAACCAGGTCGGAGACGTGCTGTGAGAGAGCTCCGACATCGCGATCCCCGGCAGGAAGACGCGAAGCACCTCGCTTTCGTACGAGCGAAGCCATGCTGCGTCTGCGGCTCGCGTCGCAATGTTGAGGCTGCGCACCTGCGCATGGCCTGCCCTGCGATCGGTAAGGAGTCGACCGGCATGCAGCAGAAGCCGCATGACATGTGGACTACGCCGCTCTGCAACTATCACCACCAGAGCGGGCCCATCGCTCAGCACAAGGTCGGCGAGGAACAGTTCTGGATTGACCGCGGTCTCAACCCGTTCGCAATCGCAATGGCACTATGGGAGCAGTCCGGCGGCGCGGCCCGAGCCAAGGCTGGGCGCCCTGCTCTCAGGCTCAGGCCGGTGAAAGCGCGCAAACCACGCTGCAAACGTAGGAAAATTACGGCCACCAAGCGCACGATCGCAGGTCGACGCTTCGACGGCACGCCGGTGCCCAGCGTCAGCAAGCAGACAAGTCGTTCGAGAGCCGGCCGTGATGAATGTTGCCCGAACGCTCGCGCCGGATCTTCATCTCATGCCTGCGCTTGTGGGTGCGGAGATAGCGATTTCGCTGCCGCGTCTCCTGCAGCCAAAACAAGAATCCAGGAATCATGGCAGCCGCAATCACAACCGCTCCCAGCTCACCAATCGTCGCATTTGTCATGCTTTTCGAGTCTCCCTTCCGGAGATGATGCGCCTAGGCTGTTAACGGACCATTGCGGGAAACGAGTACCAAGGCGGTATTCGCTTCGGGAGAATGCACAGTGACAGGGCGCAGAAAGACACTCGCCGATCTCCCTTTGTTCGCTTCGGACGATGATATCGGCGAAGCCGTACTTGGATATGTCCGCAAAAGTGATTTCAAGGGCTTGGCCACATTGCATGAGCGGTACGGAATGCCGAAGCTGGATCCCGTGTGGGGCGGCCGATACGTCCCCGCGGTCAAAGCCTATCTCGACAGTGATTATGGCCTGTCGGCCGCAGTCCCACTCGCCCCAAATGGAGTCGAAGGATCCTTCCATGGAACAAGTAAAACGGCCGGCAAGTCCCGGCCTGAAGTGGCGAGCAAGAAAGAACGGACCACCGGTCCCATACTGGTTCGCTGACGAAAAGGCGATCGAGGCAGGCTATCCGCTGAAATCCGCGAACCTTTCGGCTTATGTCGAAAACGATGCAATGTTGATTGCCCAGGCTCAGCGCTTGCAGAGCGAAATGGCGATCTGGATGAAGGGCATTCGCCGAACAGGAGCCGTTTTCGACGGCAAGTTTGCTTCGCTGTTCGACATCTATGAAACCGATACCGAGAGCACCTTTCCGACGCTAAAACCGGGGACGCGGAAGCTTTACGGTATCTACCTTAAACGGCTTCGGCCTCACATCGGAGGTGTCAAAATCAATTCGACAGACGGCCGCGACGTGAAGCGTTGGTTTGCGGAGTGGCGCAAGGACGAAGACGGCAGCGACCACCTTCCACGAGCGCACATGTGTCTCGCGATTATCAAGGCGGCCGTTCGGTTCGGAATCGTCTGTCGGTTACCCGGCTGCGCAGACTTCCAGCAAGTCTTGGGCGAGTTGGAGTTTGAACGCCCGCGCTCACGCTCCGCAGCGCCGACCGCAGAGCAGATTATCGCCGCGCGAGAGGCAGCCCACACAAACGGAGCTCATCTTCGTGCTCTCGTCTACGCCTTACAGTTCGAGACCAGGCTTCGACAGTGGGATATCATCGGGCAATGGCTACCGCTGAGCGATCCAAAGCCCAGCGCGATCATCGCCCGCGGAATGAAGTGGGTTGGCCCGATGTGGACCGCGATTGATGGCGACATGATCCTCGCCAAAATCAGGCCAACGAAGACCGAAGACACCACTGAGATCGAGGTGTCGTTCGACCTCACGGTGTGTCCGATGGTGATGGAAGAACTCGCGAAGATTCCCACTGGCGACCGAAATGGGCCGCTGATCAAGCATCCGCGGACGGGCCTGCCTTACCGTGCAGACGCCTTTGGTGAGGGCTGGCGCAAAGACTTCGAAGATGCGGGATTGCCCGCCAATATCTGGAACCGCGATCTGCGGGCCGCAGCTATAACCGCAGACCGCAGAGCTAGTGCGTCGATGGACGACGTTCGCAAACTGGCCGGCCACACTAAGGAGAAGACGACCGAAATTTACGATCGCGACACTGTCGAGGCCCACCGCCGTGTCATGGCCGCCCGCAAAGCTTACGGTCAAAAGAACGCCTCATAAACAAAGCCGGGACCGCGCGAGGACCGCGGACCACGGGAACTAAAATTCTCTAGTAATTTCAACGAAAATATAGCCGCGCCTAAGTCTCTTGGTTAAGGGGCTCTTAATCCGTCGGTCGTAATTTGAGGCAAATCTGCCTCAGTCAGCGTATCGACCATGACAACTCCACCCATGATTCCAGGCTTCGATGGCCTGATGACGCTATCGCGCCGCGAGGGCGTCGATATTCGTCCGACATTGCTGCGGGTGTTGACGGATCTGTATGTTCAGGCGCCGACGCACACGGCCGACGAAGAAAAACAGTTCGTCGAATTGACCTCACGCCTGATCGAGCAGGTCGACGATGCCACGCGCGCTGCCGTGCGGGCGCGGCTGTCGATCTATCCGAACACGCCGCGCATGATCCTCGATCAACTCGCATTGCGGCCCGCGGCCGTGTCGCAGACCGCACCGGTCACACCGCCCGCTCCACCCGAAGTATCCGCACCGACGCTGTCCCAGCCAGCCCCGCCGCCGTCGCGCATCGTCAATCGCACGATGCAGCCGAACGATGCCGCCGAGATCAGCAATCTGTTCTTCGCCGCGACCGCCGCCGAACGCGCGAAGATGTTGCACAATCTGGCCGACACGCCGCTGCAGCCGTCGGCGCGCATTCCGCAGGCCCGTGCCGATCGCGCGATGCATAT
>JAJDFF020000668.1:0-10600 GCA_021527025.2 Geoglossum cookeanum | reverse complement strand
ACAAATTGATGAGATCATGTTGTATGAAGTGAAAGGCGGTCAGATCGTGTTGGAACAATTTTTCTATTAAACAGCAGTATAGTATTAAATAGAAAGCCTTCTGGCGGCCATGATCATTTTGGCCGCCAGAAGGCTTTCTATTTTTGATGGAGGAAAAATCTATATTTGACAGCATCATATCTGATATAGATGGTAACATCCTGCGAATAATGCCCCCGCCCCTATTTTTTCATCAGATCATAACGCATCAATGTAACCAGGTCATTGCCCCGTCTGTAGCTACCATTCAATTTATCAAGTCCTGCAATTATTACGTTTAGAATTCTAAACTTAAATTACTTTTGTACGCAATTTAATATTGGCCCAATACCTATAATATCACCCATGAATCAAATGAAGCGCTATCTGCTGTCGTTAATCCTCATCTTAGCATTCCTGCAGTCTTATTCACAGTATGTTTCCGTAGACTATTTTGCTCCCACTTCTGGTTATATCCCGGAAACCGTGACAATTTCCGGTAACGGTTTCAGCGACTATGCACCGGACAACACGGTCTACTTCGGACCAGTAAAAGCTACCGTAACTTCTGCGAACATGTATTCCTTAAAAGTGGTTATTCCGCCCGGTGCCGGATACGGTCCTATATCTGTCAACTATTACGGATATACCAGTTTTGCCAGGGAATCTTTTACCCCGGCAGGATCGGGCTACATTAATTTAGCGCCTCACAGCTATACTAACAGTGGCGCCTTTACGCTAACAACAGGTACTACCCGGTATTCAGGTCTGTGTGACATGGATGGCGACGGCAAACCAGACATTGTTGGTATTCAATGTAGTGCCAACGGGCAAAACAATGAACTATTTATCTTACGTACCAATACTTCCGGAACAGGACAAACAACATATCAATACTTTGCTGTCAGCAACGCTATTGCTGGCCCTAAAGGAATGGTGATAGAGGATATTGATGGTGACGGGCAGAAAGACATTATTGTTGCCGATAGCACAGGCCCTATTTTGATTTTCCGGAATACCTCCGGCGTAAATAATCTGCAGTTCTCCAAAGTGTCCATACCCTCTCACACAGTTCCCATGGGGATAGAGGTAGGTGATTTCGATCAGAATAAACAGCTGGATATTGCTGTTCTTACTTCTTCAAATAAAATACGTTTCTATAAAAACAAGGGGACTTACAATAACATTCAATTCATTGACGCCGATAGCGTTCAGGTCGGCCGGGGTAACGGATACCTGAATCGTTGTGATGTAAATGGGGATGGCAAAGAAGACATCATATCCGTGAATGAAATAGAAAATACTATTTCCATCGTTGTCAATACCGGTGAATATCATACCATGTCCTTTGCCCCTGCGCAAACCGTCGCGGTAGGACAGCAACCTGTTTGTGTAAAATTCGCAGATCTTAATTACGACTATGTTCGTGATATCATTGTAGGTAATGCAGGTTCCAAATCGTTGTCGATTGTGCGCGCACAATACAACAACGGACAAGCAACATTTTCTACTGTTGAGACCATCCCTGTCGGCAGTACCCTGAACGACATACAGTTGGCAGATCTCAATGGTGATCAGAAAGTAGATCTCGCTATCAGCAGCCGCACCCCACAGGGGCCGGTACTACTGGCGATAAATAACAGTGACCGCGGCAGCGCCATCAGTTTCCAGCCGTTTATTAATATTCCATCTGACGGAAATAGTCAGCAAATGGTGGTAGGGGATATCAACCTGGATGGCAAGCCGGATATTGTTACCGCCGGAGGTATGGTCAACAGCCTCCTTCATACCGGAAAAATACCGGTAGTGGAACGTTTCACACCTGGCATCGCCGGACGCGGTGAATCTATAACCATTACTGGCTCCAGCTTCGATTTTGCTACCAGCGTAACATTTGGAGGTTACCCGGCAGACTCTTTCCGACTTGTTTCTTCCGATACCATTATTGCATATGTTGCTCAGGGACAATCTGGTATCATTGGGGTTACTACTCCATTAGGCACCGGCAATATTGGTAATTTCGTTTTCAACGGACAAACCACTATCCGTAAAGTAAGTCCTCTCAGAGTAAAACCCGGAGATACTATACACATCGAAGGCATTAACCTCGATAACGCCACCGCCGTCACCTTTGGAGGCGAAAATGCAGCGTCCTTCCGGATTAACTCTGCGGTGAGCATCACCGCAGTTGTGGGAGCAGGCTATAGTGGTGATATCAAAATATACAGTGCAAAAGATTCCGCTGTATATAATGGATTTGTAGTCACTGCCCCACCTGTCATCAACAGCTTTACACCACTCTCCGGACGCACCGGCGATACTATAAATATTTCCGGTGTCAATTTTACAGATGCCAGCGCCGTCACAATAGGCGGTGTGCCGGCAGATACCTTTGGCATTATCAGCCCCGGAAAACTTATTGCCATCGTTGGTAATGGTGCGACCGGCGATATTATCATTACAACCCCCTATGGCACCGGAAGTAAATCCGGATTCAGCTATAATGCATTCCCTGTTATCAAACAGGTAACACCCATGGCAGGAGACAGCGGCACGATAATTTCCATTACCGGTAATAATTTTAACAATGTCACCGCTGTATCTTTCGGAGGTAAAGCAGCCGCTTCTTTTTCTGTTGTCTCGCCCAACATCATTAAAGCGGTACTCAGCAATGGTAGCAGCGGTCAACTGTTAGTTACGACTGCAGCCGGTACTGCTGCAAAAGACGGCTTCACCTACACCTCCACTCCTTTCATTACGGATATCACACCGGCAAGAAGCAGTAATGGTGCCACCATACGCATCAGTGGCGTTCACTTTTCCGATATAATAGCTGTTACCATCGGCAATATCGCAGCTACTGCATTTACCGTGGAATCTGATACTCTTATCACCGCAACAGCAGGCTCTTTTGCTCCGGGTAACTGGACGGTAGTAGTCAATAACAGTAAACAGTCTGCTGCTTATAAATATTTCTACAATGGTCCCATCATCAATGGTTTCAGCCCTGCAAATGGTCCTGCCCATAGCCTGGTGACTATTAACGGCGCCAATTTCAATACCAGCCCTGCTCAAAACATAGTATACTTTGGAGCGACAAAGGCCATAGTGAAATCTGCCACTGACAAAACCCTGGTGGTAGAAGTACCCGATGGCGCACTACCGGAATCCATATCGGTTAGCAATGGTGGCTTAATCGCATATTCCTCCATTGAATTCCACCCTGTGTTCCAGGGCACAGACACCGCCCTGAATGCCGGCTTATTTGCCACCCCTCTTCAAATAGATGCAATAGCCCAACAAGGGATTCCCTTTGTAACTGATCTCGATGGGGATGGTTTACCTGATGTTCTGCTAACAAATGAATCCTATAGTTCCTTCTCCGCTTTCCGGAATAATAGTAGCTACAGCGCCATATCCTTCGCGGCCAGGAAAGATTTTGCGATGGATTATAACAGCATTACCGGCATTATAGGCGATTTCAATGGCGACGGTCTTAACGATGTGATTACCACTAGTTATAACGCCGCCAATATTTCGGTTTTCCAGAATACGAGTAGCGTTGGTAACATTAACTTTAAGAATATTCAGCAACTCGTTACCGGGGAGATAACGTCTCTGGCTGCAACAGACCTCGACGGAGATGGTAAAGCAGAACTGCTGACCGCCTCCACTGCCTCCAATCAGCTGACGATTTATACCAACAATGGCGCGCTTAATAATGTATCTCTTGTTTCCATTGCTAAAATTCCATTGCCAGGACCTGGCTATGGGCTTACAACGGCAGACGTTGACGGAGATGGACTTTACGACATTATCGTTTCCAACAGCGCGCTACAAATCATTTCTATCCTGCGCAATACCAGCACTCCCGGACATTTTTCCTTTGCACCACTGCAAAACCTCAGCATCGATGGCAATCCATCTAAAGTATTGCTGAAAGACCTGGATGGCGATAACAAACAAGATCTGATATTCCTTTTCAATGACAAGGTAGGTATCTTCAAAAACAGTAGCAGACCAGGGAAAATATCTTTCAGCGACCGTATCTCAGCGGAAGTCGGAAAAACCAGCAAGTATCTGACAGTAGCTGACTTTGATGGGGACAATCTCCTGGATATAGCAGTAAGCAATGGTGGGATTACCTTATTCAAAAATACCAGCAGGAATGGAAAAATAAGTCTTGCTAAAGGCGCCCCCATCAATGAGTACATTTCAGGCATCAGCTCAGGCGACCTTAACAACGACGGCAAGCCAGACCTGATCGGCATATACGACCTCGGCTACGTTACCAAAAAACTATTTATCTATAAAAATATAGCCGCTAAATATAAAGAACCACTGATCACAGCTATCACGCCGGCCAGGGCCGTTGCAGGTGATACCGTAATTATTAAAGGGCAGCGGCTCACCGGAACGACCTCTGTTGGATTTGGCGGCATTCCTGCAGCATCATTTACGGTTACTTCCGATAGCGTAATCACTGTAATAGCAGGGACGGGAAAAACCGGCAACGTGCACCTCATCACACCATATGGTACTGCCATGCTGCCGGGCTTTGTAAGTCCTCCACATATTATCTCTTTTTCCCCCACATCCGGAAAAATAGGAGACACGATCACCATCTCCGGCAGCGGACTCAACTCCGTATATACAGTAGCGTTTGGCAAAGCTCCCGAGTGGGTAGGTGCTTCTTACATCAAGGTGCTGTCCCATACCACCATAAAGGCTGTAATTGGAGATTGTACCAGCGGAAACATGTATATTTTCGGAAGTGATGGCGTTGACTCTATCAGCGGATTCACATTTATTCCGCCTCCTCCGCAAATCGAATCTTTTAAACCTCAAACCGCCAATATAGGGACTGCCATAACCATCACGGGAAATTACTTTACCGGGGTATCCAAAGTAACATTTGGTGGTGTGCCTGCAGATTCAGTGATCGTCCTGTCGGCATCCAAAATGATAGCGGTGGTAGGTAAAGGCGCCAGCGGCGATGTTGTGATCACCACTCCTACCGGCACAGGTAGCATGAGCGGTTTCACCTGTCTGCCGGGAATTCCACAGATTACCGGGTTCACACCCGACAATGGCAATATTGGCACCGAGGTAACTATCAAAGGGCGCTATTTTGATCCCACACCAAATAAAAACATCGTTTATTTCGGCGCCGTACGTGCAGTAGTTGCTGCTGCTACCGATTCCACGCTCACCGTGAATGTACCCACAGGTGCATCTCATCAACCTATCAGCATCACCACTCGTGGCCTGACAGCACAGGCGTCGAAGGCCTTCACTGTCACCTTCACCGGTGGCCTGCTCGATACCAGCTCATTTGTTAAGCGTTCCGATTATCAGATAGGAGGTTCGTCATTTAACCTCCTTGCATATGATCTGGACGGAGATCAAAACGTAGATCTGATCGCACCATATAATGTTGAAGACCGGAGAGCAGTGAGATCATTCCTCAAAAATAATGGTAATGCCACATTTGGCGCGGTGCAAACCTCCCCAATCAATGTATCTATTGAAGATGCTGAATTCACTGACATGGATGGCGACGGAAAAAAAGACCTTGTTGTATCACAGGATCTGGACAGCTATACGGTTGGTGTGGCCAGAAATATTTCATCCCCTGGCGCCATCAATTTTGGAGCACATAAATCTCTTACACTCATCAGTCTCGCTGGTAACCGTATGACCACCGGCGACATAGATGGCGATGGCAGACCAGATGTATACGTACTAAGTCAGAATTCCATGGTAACAAGGGTTGGCCGGAATATTACCACAGATACAACTATTGCAGTAGAGTCGCTGGACCGCATGGGATTTGGCGGCTACCCCAGAGCTATAGCCATCTGCGACATGGATGGAGATGGAAAAAAAGATCTCATCACTTCTTCACCGTCAGATGGAGGTGTTGTAATTCATACAAACACTTCACTAAAAGGAATCATCTCCCTGGGCAGCAACAAAATAATTCCCGTTTTTGCCTATGAGGTTTGGGCAGCAGACCTTGACGGCGACAACAGACCAGAGTTGATTACCATTTCCAATAATAATGCAGTTGCTATCTGTAAAAATAATTCCACTCCCGGCACTGTCGCCATGGGCTCCCCGGTAGAACTGTCTTTGGGCTATAAAGCTTACAGAGTAGCCATCGGCGACCTTGACGGAGATGGGAAACCAGATCTTGCTGTAGCCGGCAGCACGCCAAACGTGATCTCCGTTTTCCGCAACCTTTCTGATGGTAATCAGATTTCATTTGCCCCTAAAATCAATTATCCTGCTGATAATAAACCAAACGCCGTTGTCATCTCAGACCTGAATGGAGATGGCAAACCGGATATTGCCACAGCCGGAGCAAATGGTATGGTATCCATTTATATTAACCAGATAAATGCTGCATTGCAGCCGGCTATACAATCTTTTACGCCGGACTCCGCGAGATATAACGATAGCGTAACCATCACCGGACAGCGATTTACAGGTGCCACCAGCGTAAGCTTTGGAGGTATCCCAGCCAGCAGCTTCCAAATATTAAATGATAGTACGATCAGCGCTGTCGTTGCCGGAGGTAGCAGCGGCAAAGTAAGCATCGTTACTGCCCGGGGCGTTACTGCCAGAGATGGATTCATATTTCTTCCTGATAAACCGGCACTGACAAGGTTTTCTCCGGCAACAGGTACATTGCGGTCCATCGTAACTATTGCCGGTAAATTCCTTAACGGTACCAAAGCGGTTACTTTCGGAGGAATACCTGCCAAATCATTTGCAATAATATCCGACAGTGTAATAACGGCTATCGTTGGCAGCGGCAACAGCGGTGCTGTAGCTATTTTCAACGAGAGTGGCAAGGACTCGCTAAGCGGTTTCACTTACATTCCACCTGTTCCCGTCATCACTGTCTTCACCCCTGCCACTGCCACAAAACTGGATACCGTAACTATTAACGGACAATACCTTGACCTGGCTACCAGTGTATCCTTTGGAGGAGTGGCTGCGGAGAGTTTCAGTGTGATGAATGATACCACGTTGAAAGCAATAGTGGCAGATGGTATGTCTGGCAATGTGGAAGTTAAAGCGTCAACAGGAACGGCTACACGCAGTGGATTCCAGTTTAGGATACCTATGCCAGTACTATACGATATCGTACCCAACAAGGGACGTGCAGGAGATACCATCAGGTTGAGCGGGTATAATTTGCAGTGGGTGAACCAGGTATCATTTGGTGGTGTAACCGCTACTTCCATACGCGTGCTATCAGACAGTCTCGTAGTAGCAGTATTGGGGAAAGGCGCCACCGGCACTGTCACAATCACCTCACCGGGAGGCAATGCATACGCAGGTGGCTTTTCATTTATTTACCCTGCTCCTGTTATCACCAGTTTCAGTCCCACAGCGGCTAAACCAGGCACCGTCATTACTATCAAAGGGGATTACCTGACTTCAGTATATCAGGTGCTGTTAGGAGGTGCGACCACACTATACCCCACTACGTTATCAGACAGCGTAATAACAGCAACAGTGGATCAAGGTGCAACCGGGGCTGTAAAAGTGATCAGCGATTGGGGTACTGATACCCTCAGCGGATTCACTTATGTTTCGCCAGATGCTGTCATCAATCGCTTCAGTCCAGCTACTGCCACCACCGGGCAAACAGTGACCATCTATGGAGACAATCTGAGCAAAGCGTACCAGGTTTTATTTGGCGGCACCGACGCCCTTTCTATGCGGGTCGTATCAGATAGTGTAATTACAGCTGTAGTAGGCAACGGGACCTCCGGGAAAGTAATTGTAAGACTTTCCAATGATGTGGTGTCACTGGATGGATTTACTTACCAGCTTCCATCACCGGTTGTCAACAGCTTCATCCCTGTTATGGCCGGCAAAGGTGCAACCATCACTATTCAGGGCAAAAACTTCAATAATATAACAGATGTACAGTTTGGCGGTACATCCGCCAGCAGCTTCCTCGTGATATCAGACAGTGTATTGACAGCCGTTGTAGGCGCGGGCTCTTCCGGAATGGTTACTGTAGTAGCCGGCAGCCAAAGGGGACAGGCACCAGGCTTTACCTTCCTCACACCTCCGGTCATCAGCAGTTTCGCTCCGGCGACAGCTACAGAGGGCAGCACTGTTACGATTATAGGCAGCTACTTCAAAAATGCCACCGCTATAACCTTCGGAGGACAACAGGCGGCCTCCTTCACGGTTATTACAGACAGCCTGATAAGGGCCATTGTTGGAAAAGGCGCCAGCGGTGATATATCGGTGACAACACCATCGGGAACGGGTAAACGAAATGGATTTACGTTCCTTACCGCTCCGGCTAACGTTATTGTTACCGGATTTACGCCAGCAAGTGGAGGTACAGGTACTAATATCATCATATCCGGTAAAGGGTTTAGTAACGCTACTGCGGTGTCATTCGGGGGGACGCCTGCCAGCAGCTTCTACGTGATATCAGACAGCACGATTAGCGCGGTAATAGGCAATGGCAGCAATGGTGCAGTAGCCGTATCTTCCGTATCCAATCCTACCGCCGTTCTGGATGGATTCATATATCTTACTGAAGCTGCTCCCCCATTGCGCTTCTACCCTAACCCGGCAGTGGGATACACCTGGGTAGAACACCCCGTATCCGAACAGGCAAAAATCTTTTTACTCAACCAGGCAGGAGATATTATTAAAACAATTCCTGCGACGCCGGGGGTTGGTAAAACACAGTTCAACCTAAGCGGAATTCAGCCAGGATATTATTTTATCTCCTGGAGAGATGGTAATCAGTCTATATCGAAGGCGATTGTTGTTATGCAATAATTGCAGATTCGGAGAAAATATAAATCGGGCAACTTTTCTAAAAAGTTGCCCGATTTTATTTTACGTCACAACTCTTCGTTGAGCTTGCGCTGCCGGTTTAGTATATTGGTAGCCCGTCAGTCCTCCCCTTTCATTTCATTAATAAATTATATAGCTTCGCGGTATGTTAACAGTAGAAAAAATCGGTGGCACGTCCATGAGTGCACTGAAAGATGTCATCGACAATATTATTTATTATGGCCGTACCGGCGATAGGTTATATAATCGTGTCTTTATTGTCTCTGCCTTTTCCGGGGTTACCAACCTCCTGCTGGAGAATAAAAAAACAAAAGCTCCTGGCGCTTATCATGAATTCGCAACAGGAAATGATTACCGAAAGGCACTTGAATCTGTCCGCGTTCACCTTAAACAGCTGAATGCCCACTATGGTCCACTCGGGTTAAACGTTGCAGATGCCGACGAAGTAACGGATGGTATTATTAACCGGGTACTGATATACCTGGATAGTGCCAACACCATGCTGGCCTCCGGCTATCTCAATGAAGGCATTTTGCTGGCCGTTCGGGAAATTCTGGCCTCCGTGGGCGAAAGCCACTCTGCCTTTGTGCTGACAAACATCCTGCAGAACAAAGCGCTTAACGTAGCCCTGGCAGACCTTAGCGGTCTTGGTGATGGACGTTCCCTGACCATTGATGAACGTATCAAAGAAGAATTTTCCGCCATCGATCTTAAAAACTGCCTCTGTATTGCAACAGGCTATGTGAAGGGAACAGAAGGGATCATGAGAGAATTTGACCGCGGCTATTCTGAAGTTACCTTCAGCAGAATAGCACAGCTGCTGCGACCGGAAGAAGCTATTATCCATAAAGAATACCATCTGTCCACCGCCGATCCGGCGTTGGTAGGCATAGAAAAAGTAAAGCCTGTAGGCTACACCAACTATGATATCGCTGACCAGCTGGCCGATGTGGGAATGGAAGCTATTCATCCTAAAGCGGCCAAACCGCTGGAGATAGCCCTTATCAATCTTCGTATCAAAAACACTTTTGAACCCGAACATCCGGGCACGCTGATCACTAAAAATTATGTGTCTGAGCATAAAAGAGTGGAAGTGATCACCGGTTCTAACCAGCAATTACTCATCGATATCTATGATCCGTTAATGGTAGGCGCCGTGGGAAGCGATCTTGATATCATGCAGGTATTTGCCCGTTATGGTATCAGCTATACATTTAAGGCTACCAGTGCCAACAGCATCAGTATTGTCATTTGGGAAAATGACCTGAATCAGCTGTTGCTGAAAGACCTGAAAGCGAAATATGAACATGTGACAGTAGAAAAGGTGGCCATGGTTTGCCTGCTTGGCTCTAACATGGATCAGCAGGGATTATTAGCCAAAGCCACTGCCGCACTGGCCAACGCCGATATTAATATTTTGAGTCTCGGAATCGCTTTGAGAAAAGTGAACTTCCAGTTCGTTATTACCCGGGAACATTTCAAAGCAGCGATCGTTGCACTGAACGACACGGTAGGGCAACAGGATTGAGCATAAGCAGCTGGTCATTCTCCTACATTGAGTATCAATATTTCACAAGCAAAATATTGATACTCAATTTACTTACTGGCATTAATACACGATTTGCCCTTTATTAATCAGCGATCTTACCGGTGAAATTCTTGCTACTGCTTCTGCAGAACAGCTGGCATCTATCAGCACCATGTTTGCGGCATCGCCGGCTTTAGGCCACTGCTGCGT
>JAJDFF020000667.1:0-10603 GCA_021527025.2 Geoglossum cookeanum | reverse complement strand
GTTCCGGCTAGGTGTGAAATCGGAAGGAAACCTCGGGAGTCTGCGCACCGGTGATTCGCCGACACTGGCGCTCGGCAGTAGTGGCGCTGCCGAGCCGCTATATAGTATTGGCAACTCCAGCGGCAGCGCCATGGGCGTGGCGCCCAATCGCATCTATTCCGCGCGTGAATTGTTGCGGAGAGTGGAGGAGCCAGGCCCCTTCCATAATTTCCCTGAAGCGCTGAATTCGGAAATCTTCGGAGGAACGCGAACCCAGATCAGTGACGCCTACGTTCTGTATTCGAGGGAGGGGACCATAACTCTTCCCGGAAAGCCGATTTACGGAGAGACAACGACAAAAATTGGCAACGATCCAAGTCGGCAATCGGTGCATGAGATTATTGGATACACTGAACCACGTATCGTTGAAGGTACCTACGAAATCGGCGTCCGACCGTCTCCTTCGGGCCGAACCGAGACCATTACGCATAGATTTTTCCGTTCGAAGGATCCGAAATGAGAGTTGAGATGTTTTTCGGTGCAAATTCATATGTGATGCAGCGCTACGACGATTCGCATGATGCGCTGGAATGCTTTGCCTACCCTGGTGCTTTGCGCGACCGATGGGTGGCGGGGACTCATGTCCGATTTGAGTCAGCGTCTCGGGGTTCCTGGGTTGGTCATTTTCTCGGTGGAGATGAGTCTCCAAATGCGGCTGACATTTGCTGCGACCATCCCGATGGAATTCACGCGGTGATTGTTGCCGGCGGTGTCGCTTACCAGATTTCTCCGACAGATCCTGAAAGCTGGACCGAGTTGCCTATCAGGCCTGTTATGGGGGTCTGCGCATCAATATCAGCAAAGGCTTTGTTTCTATTCGACTATTCACGCGCGATGGTGTTGACGGCGGATGGCGGCCATTGGGTGACGGGAGCACTCTCATGGGATGGCCTGAAGAATATACGTGAAGCCGATGGGGTGATTTACGGCCAAGGGTGGGACGCTTCCACTGGCGGCGACGTACCTTTTGAGATAGATCTCGCGTCGCGAGTTGTCAAAGGTGGTGCTTCTCCGCCGAATCGCTGAAAACAGCGTCCAATACAGTTAGATTGGCGGGAGCTGTCTAAGGTTCGGGGACGAGTAGAGAATACTGATTTGAGCCATGAAGGGTGCTGCAATTCCAGCCGCCATCGTGCAAACTGGGGGAAGCGATGACTGTGAAAGAAGTTGCGGGAGACCAAATTCGGTCTGAGGCGGAGTTCCATGCGTCGATTGCTACGGCGTTGGACTTCCCGACCTACTATGGCCGTAACCTCAACGCGCTTTGGGATGTAATGACTGGGGATGTCGAGAGGCCCGTTACGTTGGTATTGCATAACTCGGAGGTATCTCGCGCGGCGCTTGGTGGGCAGTTCGAAAATATCGTTCAGCTGCTACGAAAGGTCGAACAGCAAGACCTGCAGTGGGGGCCTGCGGACCGGTTTGAACTGCAGTTGAAGTAACAACCCTCTAGCACGCGCGGCCCTGCGGGGCGGCAACTCAAATGACCTTTCGACTCCTCGTGCCAATAACTGCCGCAATCTTGTTAGCGGCCTGCGCGTCAACAATCTCGTCAGATTCGCTTTCGAAACCTGCAGATCCGGCGCGTAAGGTGGTGGTGAAAGAGTTCCGATATCTGAACGCCGGAGATGGTGCCGCTTCTTACGGCCTGAACTCCGGCACCTACACGATCGAGTTTGAGAGTTCGGAAGGCTACTACTTTCGAGGTGTTGGCAATTGCGTAAAGATTGCTGCGCTCCTCAATCAGAATAAGATCGCCTATCCGGACAATATGTTCCCTGGCGGACTGTTCGTCTCAAAGAGCAAGTCTGATAAGCCGTACCAGGTCTATTACTACCAACACAACCTTTCTCCAACGCCGAACTCGATCGACGCGGCGCCGCTTGTTTTCTCAACCCCAGCTCCTATCGGTACCCAGATAGGTGGCGCGGTGATTGGTGGAGCGCTCGTCGACGCGATCATCAGCAGCGCAAAGGGAAAGATCCTGTTGCTACCCACCAGAACCGGATTCGACTTGAGGCCTTACGTCTCCGAAGTCGAGCCTGAGACGAAATAGTCGGTAGGCGGCGGAGGGCCGCAGGCCGGGACTTGGTCCCAAGAACGGAGCTTCCAAAGAAGAAGCGACGTCCATCTGAATGGCCCGGGGAGGACCATGCAATCTCGTGATCCATCGACGCAGCGCACCGCCGCCGTCATCGCGCTCTTCGCGATTCTCTTGACCGGTTGCGCCTCGCCTGTCGCGCCGAACGACTTGAAGGTGCCGGCGACTCGAACATGCTTCGAGCTTCCAGAGGCTGCGGCCTATCTGGAAGTGCGCGGTCTGCTGAATTACGTTTGGGAGACGCGCGTCGAGCGCGGCCCCTACGTCGCCGAGCGCGAGGACGCCGCCGGCACCTACTTCCGCGGCCCGCGAGGCGGCGTGTCCTACGCCCGCCAGGACGCGCTCAGAGAGCCTCCCGGCTTGATGACCCACATCACCTACGACGGCGGCATCTGGGTCCCGCGCGATCCCGCTGCCACGCCGCGGCTCTACACCTACTTCACCACCCGGGCCGTCCCACCGCAGGTCCCGCCGGCCACGGCCAGTTGCGCCACGGTTCAGCTGCTTCGCGATCCCACGGGGCAGGGCTTCGACTCGATCGCGTACACCGCAGCCGTGGATGCCGGCTTGAACTCGGCGTTCTCCATGCAGAACGCCGGCACGGTTCACATGAACACCGGCCAGGCGGCCGGCGTCGGTGTGGCGGGCGGCATCATCGGCGGCTTGATCGTCTCTTCGATGATCAACAACGACCTCGGCAAGATCATCCTGCAGCCGGCCGAGAAGAACGTCGCCTTCAACGACTCGATCCGCGCGGCGACGGCGCGCATCGCCCCCTTGCCAGTGCTGCCCGCGGCCAGTGCCGCCTCTGCCAACTGATCTGATCCCCGTGCGTCCAGCCGCGACTTGAGGGGAAGAACTCCGCCGAATCTGACGGCCGTCGCCGACGCAGACATCGAAACGCCCTGAACGCTCTCCCATGCGCCAAATCTCTGCCGCCACACTCCTCGCTCTCACGCTGGCCGCCTGCGGGACGCCCGATCCCATGTACCAGCATCCCGATCCGATCACCCGCGACTACGCCAAGGTCGTGCTCGTGAACCACTCGCCGTTGCCAATGTGGATGGTGACCTACCGCGACCCGCTGACCTGCTCCGGCGGCATCCGACTCTCGCCGACCAATCACCTCCAGCGAGGCGATCCGGTCACGATCTACGTCAAGAAAGGGCAGCCCGTCACCATCGGCGCGTTGTACGCGACCAATTGGGCCAGCTCAGGCACAGGGCTCGCCCGCAATGAATGCTCCGTTATGTCCACGTTCGTGCCGTCGAAGGACGCCTACCGCGTCAACTTCCAAGGTGGTGGGCAGGGCTGTGCGGCAGGCGCGGTGAGCGATGACGTCGAGCAGACTCCCGTGCCGGACAGCGAATTGATCGTGCGGAGGTTCCACATCGCGTTCATGCAGCCGGGGCCTTGGTGTGTGGACCTCACGCCGACTCAGCGCGACACGCTCAAGGCGCTGACGACGCCAGGAACTTGAACACCAGCACCCGGCGATCGCTCGGACAGATCCGCGACACCGAGCGCCCCACGTGCATCGGGTCGCCGGCGATCTTCATCACGCGGCCCGGCTTGGGCCGCACCGCGGCGATCACTTCCTCGTGTTCGTCGAACACCAGCGTCTCGCCCGCCCACGCGATGTCCCAGGTCTTGTTCAGGTAGACCAGCACCGTGTGATGCCTGTGCCGCGCGTGCACGTCGGGAATGTCGTGATGCGCTCCGCCTTCCGTGCCGAACGCGTTCGCGGTCAGCTGGCAGTCATACAGCCGCACCGGGAACGCGTAGGTCGCCTTCACCAGCTCCCAGCAGCGCGCGATGCACAGCAGGTTGTCGTCGAGCTCCGCCAGCTGCGGCTCGACATCCCCCATGGCGCCCTCGTCGGAGATCGCGATCGGGTAGTACCAGTGCACGTCCAGGTCGTGCGACCCGTGCCGCTCCTTGCGGTTCACGAAGTACAGCGGCATCCAGCCGATCGCCTCGATCAGCTCGGACTTCAACGGTTCGACGAGCAGGTCGTCGAGGACTTGGACGGTGGAGCCGGTCAACATGGACGCTTCCTGCGAAAAACGAATGCGGCCCGTCTCGATGCGGTGCATCGATCCGGGCCGGACTACGCGAATACGCGAATACGGGAGTACGCACCATCACGGCCGGCGCGAGGAGCATCCCCGCGCGCGACCCCGCCGGCAATCACCCGCGATTGGGTTCGCGGCTGACATCGCCGCCGTCGGTGATGGTGTCGCTGCTGCCGCCGCAGCTCAGCGGCATGCCCGGACGATGCGGCAGGCGCACGCGCTTCACCGCGTTCCAGCGGTTGGCCGGAGCCTTGTCGCCGGCGTCGGCCTGCAGCGCCTGGCCGAGGCCGGAGATGGTGACTGTCGAGGTCTTCATGATCACCTTTCAGGTGGGTTGTGGAATGGAAGAAAGCCGGAACCCGGCATTCAGGGGAAAGGGTGCGGGAAGCCCGCATCCGGATGCATCGCGTCGACCAGCCGCAGAGGCTCGCGCCCGACGCCGAAGAAGATGGGCACCAGACCCGGCACCAGCACACGTGCCACATGCAGCGGCGTGCGACCCTGGTCCAGGTGATGCTTGCGCGGCGTGATGTCGACGCCGTACGCGCTCAGGCCGCCGCGGGACAGCCGTCCCACCAGCTTCTCGAGCGTCTCGCCGGACAGCTTGCGCGGCCAGGCCGACGTCTGTTCCGCTTCCGCGGGGAACAGCACGCGGTCCGCCTTGCGGAAATGCTCCGGCATGCCGTACAGGCAGTAATGATCTTCCGGCGTCGCGGCCGCCTCGGGCGGAACGCCGTTCAGGGCCTGTCCATGCAGCCAGGCGTAGACGCGCGCCTCCGTCTCGCCCAGCGCGCTGCCGGTCGCTTCCGCAAAGTCGGGATGCGCGCCGGCGCCCACCGTGGTGAAGTGCCGCTCCTCGTGTTGCACCGACACCATCGCGACCGGCTGCCAGGGGCTGTCCAGCCGTTGGATCAGGACCTTGCAGCCCGCAGCCTGGAGATTCGCCACCCGCTCGCGGATCGCGCGAGGCCATTGCGACGCGGGCACGATCCGACCCGGCCGCTGCGCCAGCCAGTGACGCATGAAGGCATCGCGCTCGATCACCTCGCGCAGCGCGCGCAAGGTGGCGTCCTCGAGATCCAGACCCGCCGCGCAGCCCGAGCTGGACTCCTGCGTGAAGGGGCGTTCCAACGCCGCGCCTGCCTGTCGCAGCGCGCCACGCGCGAACACCAGATCCGCGAGCACGTGGACCTTGCGGCCCGTGGCGAGTTCGCGCGCCGGCACCCACGCATGCGGCCGTCCGGCATCGAACGGCGCGAGGGCGAAACCGGGGCTGCGGTATTGCAGGTCCGTGTAGAGCGCCTGCGGTGTCGGGTCGATCGCGTTCCTGATCTCGTCCAGGCGTCCGGTCACCAGGTCGCGCGACTGACAGTAGCCCTCGCGTTCGACGGCCTCGGCCATCGCCTTGCGCATGGCCAGCATCGGGTCGGTGTCGCGCCCCCAGGTGAACTGGCGCTCGTCGTGGTCGTCGATGATCTTGGCGCGCGCCAGATGGAAGCTCATCTGGAAGTGCGGCGCCTGCTCGCCCACCCAGCCGAAGGCGAAGGTCGGCGAATCGTCCACGCGATCGAGTTGGCGCTGCGTCGGCTTGCCCCCGAACATCGACGTCCCCAGCACGATCTCGCTCCCGGCCAGCCGGCACAACTCGGTGGCGGGCTGCTCGTAGAACCCGCCCAGCGTCGCCTGCGCCAGGCCCAGCGCCGGCGCCGTCAGGGCCAGGTTGTGCAGGGCCGCGCCGGCTTCCATGAACAGGTATTGCACCGAGCGGTTGCGATACCGCGCCGCCGCGATCGACGGATCCGCCGCGATGAAGATCACGCCCGTCGCCGTCTCCAGCTGCCACGGCTTCGCGTGCGCCAGCGGCAGCGTGGAGACATCCTCGTTCACGCAGGTCAAGGCGATCAGGCGTTCGCCCGGGTATTCCACGCGATACACGCCGGGCGCGTAGCGGCCGACCGGGCGCCGCAGCGCGACGAAGACCTTCAGCAGGTGCATCCCGCCGGCCGAGGCCAGCGTCCGGTGCGGGATCAGCGGCCCCGAGCGCGGATGCAGGTCATGGACCACGCCCGCCGCCGACCAGAGCAGCTTGTGCAGCGCCGACTCCGAGACCGGCTTGTCGTTGAAGGTGTAGAGACTCGTGCGGTCCTCGAAGAAGCCGTCCAGCGGCGTGCCGGCCACGCGCACGGTGCCCTTGGGCAGCGCCTTGGGCGCATTCTCCGGATTCCAGCGGAAACGCGGCGCGATCACGTCGCTCAGCGCCGGCGCCGCCGCCACGCCGACGTGCGACAGCTGATGGCCGTAGCCGACCGCCTGTGCACAGGCGAGGTTGCCGTCGATCAGCGCCTCCTGCTCGAACAGGAAACCCAGGAAGTCGCCGAACTCCTCCCGCTCCGCGACGTCGTCGATGCGGGCGAGCACCTCGTCCACCGTGAGCGAGCCGTCGCACAGCGTGAACACCCGGTCCAGCAGCGCGGCGGAGGCCGTCACCTCGACCTCGTTCTCCGGCGTGCGGACCACCAGGACGCCCTGGTCGCCGGTCTGGCGGATGCAGCTCGCGCCGGCCAGCATCGGCGTCACGCGATCCGACGCCGTCAACGCCGCGATCACGGCGCGCGGCACCGTCTCGTTCAGGATCTTGTTGGCACGCGTCATGCCGCGGTCTCCGGCACGCGGGCCGCTTCCGCCCCGGGATTCGGCGACGGCGTCTGTCCCGCCGTGGCGCTGTTGAGCACGCGGCCGTTGCGTGCGTACGCGGCGGCGGGCGCCTGCGACGGCGTGCCGAACAGGGTGGCGAACATCTCGAAATAAGCCGTCGGCGGGCACACCGGGTTGGCGTTGAGTTCCAGCCACCAGATCTTGCCCTGCGCATCGAGCACGCCGTCCAGGGCGACCAGCATCGGCAGGTTCATCTCAGGCTCGAGCGCCTTCACCAGCCACTCGCCCGCGCGCAGCAGCTGCTCGCGCTGCGCGTCGGGCATCGCGTGCCAGGCGTTGTCCAGCGCCTCGCTGTTGAACTGCGGCGCGAAACGACGGCCGTAGCGGTAGTCGAACCAGACGGTGCGGCCGGCGGCCAGCACCTCGTCCAGCGCCAGACCCTGGTAGGCGAGGGCGCTCAGCACGTGCTCGCGTTCCAGGTAGGTCGCCCAGGTCTCGCCGAACTCGCCCAGCCGCGCGCCGATCAGCGCGTCCAGCGTCGAGACGCCGTCTCCGCGCACCATCGGGTAGGACTGGTTGTGCACATGGACGGGGCGCGCGCCCCAGAACCACACCTTGAGGATCTGGCCCGGAATGAAGGCCTCGGCGAACACGCGGCCGTCGCGGCCGTCGTCGCCGGTGGACAGCGCGGCGGGCGGCACCGGGCGCTCGCCGCGGTGGTACGGGCCGGCGAGTTGATACCCGAACGAGCCCACCGACCGCTTCAGGATGAAGTCCGTCTGCGCGTCGCCCGCGTCGTCCCAGTACGCGGGCGTGGCCAGCCCGGCGTCGGCCACGGCGCGCTTGAAGTCCAGCTTGTCGGTCGACAGCGTCAGGCGACGCGGCTTGTAGGGCCGCCAGCCGATGAAGGACGTCGAATCCGGCATCAGCGATCCGACGTGCAGCAGCCGGCCATGCTGCTCATGGATGAACTGGGGCGTCAGCTTGTAGTAGCGATGGTTCGCCTTGACCTCGAGCTCGAAGCTCGCGATGTCCAGCTTGGCTTCTCCGCCATGCGCATCCGCCCACGCCTTGACGGCGCGGAAATGATTCATGGTGACGAGGATGAACATGGGGTCTCGGTGATCGTTGGAGTGACAGGGCCCGGAGGGGCATCGCCGGCCTTGCGGGGCGGCCGCACAGCGCGATGCTCGCGCCAGGGGAGCGTCCGGACCCTGGCCTCTAGGAATACATCCGGGAATCGCCGGGAGCGTTGAGCAATCCCTACCGCGGCCAGAGGTCTTTGTCGCCGTAGCGCCGCGCCCCGCGTCGTCGTCGCCCTGGCGGCTTGGTGGCGGGGACCCGGATCCGTACGATGCGCGCCATGGCGAGATGGCTGGTGGCATGGGAAGCGGGCGGGTACCTCGGACACGAGATGCTCGTGACCGCGGCGGCGTTGCAGCTGCGCGCGGCGGGGCACGGGGTGCAGGTGTGCGCGCCCCGGCGCGTCCCGCCGAACCGGGCCGCGCTCCAGGCCGGGATCGGCTGGATCCCCATGCCGGACGAGCCGGCCCCGCCTGCCCCCGCCACCGGCGTCCGCTGGAAATCCCGCGCGACCTCGCTGTGGGGCTTCGGTTTCCATTCCGCCGACTGGGTGAGTGAGCGGGTCGCGGCCTGGTCCGAGGTGCTCGCCCGGGAAGCACCCGACGGCGTCGTGCTGCAGGCCGCGCCGTACGCCCAGCTCGCCGCGCGCGCGGCCGGCGTGCCGTCGCTGGAATTCGGCATCGGATTCGACGTGCCGCCGCGTCTGTCGCCCTTCCCGCCGATGCGCCAAGCCGAGGCGTTCACGCCTGAGGCCGGACGTGCGTTCGAGCAGCGGCTGCTCGACGCGCTGCCGCCCGCCGGACCGCGCGAAGCAGCGACGCGCGAAGGCACGACCCTGGCCGCGCGCGTGTCGGGCGACCGCCGGCTCATCGTGTCGCTGCCGGAGCTGGACCACTACGCCGGCATTGCCGATCCGTCGCGCGTGTTCATCGGTCCGCTGCCTCCGGTCGACCTCGGCGGAGAGACCGTCGTCTGGGCGCGCGGGGAACAGCGAGCCCTTGAGGAGCACGGGGTGCACGCGGCACGTGGACCGCGGTTGCTGGCCTACGTCCGTGCGAGCGCCGTCGACGTGCCGGCATTCCTGGCCGCCGTGGCGGAGGTCGTCGGACATGGTGGAGACGGTGGGAACGGTGGGAACGTTGGAGAAGCGGTCGTCGTCTGCCCCGGCGCGAGCGACGATCACGCGGCCCTTGCCGAGCGCCTTGGCGTGCGCCTCCATCGATCGCCCGTGTCGCTGGCGGGCGTGCTGCCCGGCGCGGATCTCGTCGTCTGCCATGGCGGCGGCCTGATGGGCGAGGCGCTCGTCCAGGGGCGCCCCTGCGTCGCGATGCCGATCCACCACGAGCAGTTCATGGCGTCGTCGGCCATGGCCCGCCATCGGCTCGGCGTGATGATCGATCCGCGCGCCTCGGCGCTGTTCGCGCCCGCGTGGCGCCATGTGCTCGGCGATCCCGTCCTGCGCTCGAACGCCGCGGCGCTGGCGCTGCGCCGGAGCGAACTCGCCGCGCAGTCGGGCGCGGCGTTCGTGGCTGCGGCGCAGGCGCTGCTTCATCTCGACGCCTGAACGTCAGTCGTGGGATCAGGCGATGGCGGTCGGCTGCGACGCCGAGGGCGCACGCAGGCCGGTGACCGCATCGGCCGTCTTCCCGCTCTCCGCGCCGATCGCCGCGCCGATCGCCACGTCATACGCCGCCAGCCCAGCGGCGTGCCCGTACGCCGTGAGGTCGCGTCCCCGGCGCGGACGTCCGGCCGCATCGAGCAGATCGTGCGTCGCTTCCGCGATGGCCTGCGGGTCGAAGAAGTCCACCAGCCGCGCGTCGTCGGCCGGGCGGAGCACCTCGCGCACGGGCGCCGTGTCGGAAGCGACCAGCGGCGTGCCGCAGGCCATCGCCTCCACCATGGACCAGCTCAGCACGAACGGATAGGTGAGGTACACGTGCGCCGCCGACACCTGCAGCAGGCGTCGGTAGGCCCCATGCGGAATGCGGCCGAGGAAGTGCGTGCGGGCCGGGTCGATCTTGACCTCGCGCAGCATCGCCTCCCGCCAGTTGGGCGCGTGCTTCGGACGCGAGCCGTAGCTGACGCCGTCGCCGCCGACGATCACCGTCTGGCAGCCCGGATGACGCTGCTGCAGCTGCTCCAGCGCCCGCATGAACACGTGGAAGCCGCGGTACGGCTCCAGGTTGCGGGCGACGTAGGTCACCACCGGATCGCCGACCTTCAGCACCGCGCCGCCGGGCAGCGGGAACGTCGCCGACGGGTCCGGCACCATGCGGTCGAGGTCGATGCCCTCGTGCTGCACGACGATCTTCGGGCGGAAGATCTCCGGATGCTGGTCGCGTTGCCAGGCGGTGGGACTGATCGCCACGTCGCAATGGGTGAGGTTCAGCGTGTGCAGCGCGTTCCACGTGCGCAGCCGCGCGCGGTCGTCCATCGACAGCGGGAACTCCGGATCGAAGCCCAGGTCCGCGCCGTCGGCGTTGTAGAACCATTCGGAGAGATGGACGAGCCGGGCCTCGGGGAACACGTCCTTCGCGAACATCGTCTCCCCCCAGCCCGGGTGCGCGACGAGGTGGCGGTCTCCATCACGCTCGCGCCGAGCTTGGCGTCGACGTCGCGCGTGGTGCCGTCCTTGAGGATGTAGTGAATC
>JAJDFF020000666.1:0-10605 GCA_021527025.2 Geoglossum cookeanum | reverse complement strand
GCAGCAAAGAAGTAAAGTAGTCTAGATTGGGCCTTTACCAAACGGGACCAACGATCGGAACCCCCCAATGCTGCCACAGCCGCCGTATCTGCCCCACCCAAAAGAGGACATAGGCGACGGTAGCGGGCCATTCAAAGATTTTGTTGAGGAGATCGAAATACGGGGACCAATGGTCTGGGAATGGCATGGCTTTCTTATTTCCTAGTGGGAAGAGGAAAAGGAAAAGGGAAATTGACAGCAGAAACATCCACTACTGTACTGACCGGCACCGTTCTTTCCATTTTGACACGATACTTTGTTGTTGTTGTTGTTGTTGCTGCCGACCACTGGATGCGGCAGGCACAAAACGACCTTGTGCCGCTTCGCCGCAGTCTGCGCAAAGCCCGTGCGGACTCCATGACGAGGAATAGGAGTCACCAAAATTGTATTGCCCCTATTTACCCCGCCCGGATTACTAGCGATAGAAAAATTTTCTTTACCTTATCTACAAATTGTATTTAAGTGACCGCTCGTAGCAGCGATAGCAAGATAGACTCAATTCGACCTATTCTCAGTTATCTACAGGATACTGTTGGAAGGCTAGGATCGTGATGGAAGCAGAGTATATGTAGAATAGGCAATAGGCTTAATTAGATTCTTAATTACATCACTGCGCGGGCATAAGACCTGCTTATATGCTTAAGATACTGCTGCATCGCAGCACTGTCGAGGCGCTACTTCGGTTGCTCCGAGTATCGCCACCATACTTCGTCATGGTGTTGAGGCAACTCAGACACCTCAGCTGCCGACAAGCACTTGCGTGCTTGGCCTCAGCTGGCTGGTGTTGCCCAAAGGAGGCGATGACGACTACCAGCATTAATTCAATAATTTATAAATAGTGCAATTATAACTAGGCTACACATAGGGTTCTAGGGTCTGGGCCTACCTAGCAAAACCTGGCCTGAGACTACATGACGCTGGCTGGTTGTTAGGGGTGCGACTTGTGGTTGACAATTATGAAGACTCTGTGCATTGGTCAAGGGACTTCAGCGAAAGATCCGCTGTCGCTCATGCCCTCTCTGGATGAGATCGTTAGGTCTTCATAGGGAATCCTATACTGCGCGAACGACCTGTCTCGTGTTCTACATCGCCTGCCAGAGATTACGATGAGGTGAACCGTCCGATGCCCGAGGCCCCAAGCATCAGTCCTTGTACGACGTGAAAGTTCGCAGTGCGGCCAACCCCGACCACCACCATAACCTCGTGAGACATGGGTGAAGCCGCGGAATTTAACAAGGATGGGCCTGGGAAAGACTGATGAGGCAGCGGGGGCGGAACGCTCCCCTCTACTCCAGTGATGGCGGTGGCCACAGTGATATCACTGATGCAGGCAGCGTTGTCAACCTCGGTGTTCCGGGTCTGGAGCGCCGGCCAGGAACTTTTAGAACAGTGGCCTGACGGCTGTCGTAACAATTCTCTTCACAAGGATCTTCAGGTATTAGTGCCTATATGCCTTGGGGCTATGCGAAGATGGTTTCCCTTTATCTCTTTCTGTCAGTCGAGATTAGCATGGAGACTTCAAAGGGTAAACCGAGAAAAAGTTGGCGATCATCAACAGAGGAAAATGAACTCTTAGCTGCCGTTAGGGGTCAAAAGTGTCGGAACACTTCCAAAGCGACTCTATTAGTTAGAATCGCAGAATGTCAACCCCAAGTTACGGGGAGCAATCAAAGCGACTAGAGAAGTTAAAAAACCCAGGAGCAAACCAGAGCGATCGGGAGCTAGAGCGAGTGGGGAGCAAGTACGGTGACTGGGAGCAAGTAGAATGATCGGGAGTAAGAAGAGAGACTGAATGTGAATAGGGATTGACCAGATCGACTGTGCGTGCATGAATACGCAGCGGTGTCCACAAGCGCGTAACAAAGAAAAAGTTTGGATGGTGTGCGAAGACACATAAGGAGCCGGGAACGAAAGAGCAAACAAATGAATTCACAAAATGGGGCAAACGTTTTTTTGTGCTAAAACGGTCTTTGGCGATTGGACGCCTCGAAGACTCCAGCATCGACTGTATATCGGCTTACCCTTCTCAGACTCCTCTTGGTCGTGTCATTCTCTGGTTTTTTGCATTGGTGTTTCCTGCATCTAATCCGTCTTCATCGGCGTCACCAACCGGTTCAACCTGTTTCAGGATCAGTTTCCTTTCACCCCCACTAGCACTCTTCTCTTCATCCTTTTCGCCTCCGTTCCCATCATTGCCTAATCCGTTAGTCGCTAGACCGTCTTTATCAGTACTAGATGCCGCAGTTGGGGTTTCGGGTTCGCTGGTTAAGATCTTGTTCCGGACAGCCAGAAGATCGTGGGAGCGTTTTTGAATTAGAACTTCTCATCCCGAGGAATTGAGGAAAGTCTGATAACCTTGTGGATTTTGGTAGTTCAGATGATGCTACCCTCTAGGTCAGTGAAGGCCTCGAGCTTTGTGACATAACTGCCCGTCGTTTCTATTTCCTATGGAATTCAAGAACATTTACATTCGGATCGCATCCTACATCTCTTCGTCCTCACCGATCATGGCCTTTGATTTCTTACTCGAGGGAGTTTCCTGCTTCGTGGCCTTAGATTCCGCTGGTGGCTTCCTAGTAATACCGTTGGGTGTTTTCGGTGTTGTCAGCTTGAGCTTTTTATCGGGTGTCAGCTTCAGTGGTTGTTTCGGACTCGGGGATCGCTAGCAAGAGGAGTGGCTCACGTGCCATGGCCCACTAGATAAACTCGCGTGCCTTCTCCCAGTCTCTCTGCGTCTCTTTTTGTTAGAACCCCCATCAACACGCCCTGAGCGAAGCTACCAGAAGCCTAAACGATACGCCCAACACTCGGCTCGCTTAAGAACTCTCCCTCGTAGAAGTGTTAAAACCATAGGCCTATCCGGCGGTCCCACCCCCTCGCAAGCGAGGGGGCGCCGGCTCAACGCGACAAAATTTTAACTCGCCATAAACCACGACAGATCTTGCTATAGACTATGGTAGATTACCTCAAAACAAAAGTAAAATATATTAGCTACATTCTAAACTACAAGTCACTCGTGTTCCAGTTCCTCAGCTTTCCGCTTCCTATTCGTGCGACCTGTCTGCCGACGAAGGCAATTAGTTGCTGTCAGATCCGCCTCCACTCTCCTCTCCTTTGTGAGAAGCAATATCTGCGGTAATACTGTAGTTCTAAGGGATAACAAATATATCTTTTGATCCGGAGAGAGATCTGCTTCCCACTTTGCACCTAATTCTTGCAGAGAGGTAATATTCCGACTCTTAACATCATCCACATAAACAATGCCCATTTTTTGGAGTTTATGCCGGGAACTATTCTTGCGATGCTCCTGTTGAATTTGTGCTGCCCTAGAGTCCCACATATAATTGGTGAGCTGTTTGTGGACCACATCACTAGCAAGAACTGTTCGCATAAAAGTTTCTGCATTGGCGCGATTCTGAGAGCGAGTTGGTGTATCGGGAGGCTCAACAGATGATCGTAGCATTTGCTGAATAGCTTCGGCTTGTCGGTATAGCTTGTCGTGCATATTAGGAGAGCTCCAAATCTCTTGCAAACTCTTCCCAACTTCTGAATCTCCATTTTCCCTCTCTGGACTTCCCCTCTCTTTTCCTGATGCAGACTTATCGACTCCGATCTGGCGTAGTACACCCATTGGCCTAAAAGGCCAAAACCCACACTTCCGAAAAGCGGATTTAATATTGCCTTCTGTAAATGTCGCTGTACGAATTGACCCAATATTGGCAAGGAAGGTTTGACGATCAAACTCTCCAACACCATGTCGAACGGCATGGTCAATAGCTTCCGATATATAGGTTGGAGGCTTCCACCAACTTTGGACTTAGAGACATTCGGAGCTATGATAATGGCGACCAAGTGGATGTCAACAGTCATAGGGATCTTCGACTGAAGCTCAAGGCAAAGCACCTTGTGGAAATTCTTGGAATAGCATAACTAGAGACCGACTACACACACGAGCGTATGAAGGATCTTATAACTTATACCTTTGGTTTATACGAAGACCTCAGTGACTCCAATAGATACATCTATGCCTGGGTCAATTGGTCAACGGTCCACCAGTGGCTCCGGCGCCGCCCAGGGATAGAACAACTCAACAGATATGCAGATCTCTTTAAGTCCTAGTTCCTTGTGGAGCAATTGTGGTTAAAACATAACCAAGCACACGAAGAATTCCCTGGGGAGTGGGAACAACTAATAGCCTGGTATTTTGACACAGTGGGCATTTCACTTCCTAGCTTGCCACGCGGCCTCCAAAATGCTTAAAGCGCCATTCCTCGTACCCAGAATCAAAGTCACGACTACCAGGAAGAGGACCAGGAGGACCAAGGTTGTCACGGACTGGACCAGGACCAAGACGGTTAAGAACAGGGCCAGGACCAACATTATTGGGGGGACCAAGACCACGGTGATAGCGGGTTGTTTGACCTAAGCAGTTTTCAGGGAGACAATTAGGTCTACCAAGACCAATTTGGTCAAGGCGACCCCAGGAACTACTATAATGCGGGCGTGTTGGAGGTAGGTACGGGTGGATGCACGCGGAAGTAGGACTACTTGATCGAGAGAAGATGATGCTTGTATTGTGTGTTCTAGCTACTGCGGAAAGGAAAGAGAAAACATTCTTATTGTGGGTCAGGTGATGAGCACACCGAGCACCCAAGAGCATGCAGTCGCGGGCTCCTACTACAACCATGACAGGGCGGTATTGAGGATTATTGAAATCAGGTTTAGAATTGAATCGATCATGTCGGCAGTGCCGTATGCTTCTCGGTATTGACTGAAATTGCCGTAGGTCGGTAGGTTGACTAAGTTGTATAACTTTTTTTTTGGTTTTTATTTTTTTTATTTTTTCCCCATTTATGTAGTTTGTATGGCCAAGTTATGTTGTTTTTTTTTTTTTTCTTTCCCACCTATGTAACTTGTATGGCTGGAATTCAGTTTTATTTTTGTTTTTTGTTTTTTATTTCAGATAGAGGGCCATGATCGAAGGGCTCCCAATGATTGCCAACACGTAACTAGCAAATGTAGCGTAGAATTGAACTATTTAAATAGTCAGTTGTAGTTGGAAACCTGGATGGCTGGGATGTCTTATACAATTGATATAGTAGATCGAAGAGGCGAGGATGAGCCCCGTTACTCCCACCTTCCAAAGAGAGCGAAGCCGAATTACTATTGTGGAGAAGATATCGGTGCCGGTGGGTAGGGTGCTCAATGCTCTCGCTTGTGTGCCTACATGCTACGGAAAAACGAGCGGCAGCGAGGTAGGTAAGCTACCCACGCCAAGAATTCTAGCTAATCGCCCGGCTCAGATTCTGCCTCCACAATAGTCAGGGCGATGCCCACCTCAGAGAGAGTTCTCTAGCATTAATTCTACATCTACGCTTGACCCATTGTTCCAATGCTCATCGTGTGCCCTGCTTAAACCCCTGGTTCTCATATGAAGCTTCCAACTGCTGTAATGGAAGAGGTTGTGGGGACCGGTAAAATATTGAACGTGGCTCAACTGCTGGCCGATATCATGGAGGAGAGGTCTCGCTGACTCAGCAGCAAGCCCGGAGGATATGGGCTGGTCGAACCAGAAAATTTTTTTGCGTGCTACTCCAAATTCCACAATACCAAGCGCTCGGCTTTAGCAACTCCCCTCTCTAGCTGTGGAAAATAGAGCGCACAATCGCATCTATGCAATAATTGAATGATGCTTATATAGAAATTGTATCCCCGAACACTTGTCCGTGCGAAGCCCATGGCGCGAAATAGGCGTCACCAAAATTGCACTGTCCCTATTTGCCCTGCACGGATCGTTAGCTGGAGAAAATTTTCTTTGCCTCACGAATTGTATTTAAGACGCTGCTCGCAGCAGCAGCAGCAGGATAGACTTAATTCGATCGATTCTTAGCTATCTACACGATACGTCTCACAATATTTGTTGAAGAAGTGTGTTGGAATGGAAGTGGATATATTCGACTCTCGATTCAATGTAACAAGATAACGTTGTGCTCGAGAAGACTCTCACCCTCCAGGCACCCGAGACGGGAGAATAGGGGCAGCGGAAATTCGCTGGTTCCTATTTTGTCGCCTCAAAAGAACTCTCGGGTCCAGCCACCCAATTTCCACGTGGGCTCTAACAAAGAGAGGCTGTTGGACCGTGAGCTTACTTGAGTCTGTCCATTCAATCTAGGGGAGAGCGCGCCCTTATATATCTACTACATGGCTAACACGGGAAAGACCTCAGGTGATTCCACCCTAACACTTAACACCCGTTCTCACAGAGGCGGTGCCTAGCGCCGTGAGAATTGTGGCGGTGGCAATGCCGTGGGACATTATGTAGCCTCAGCTGACATCGCTCACGGGTTTGACAAGTAATGGGCCGGTAGCCTGCGATGGGCCATTGTAGACATTTGAGTCAGTCGGGACTCCGTGTAATTAGCGGGAATCGATCAGGCAAGTCGTGTGCTGCTCATGTACTGTATACACACGCTGACCACTATTCCTTCTTCACTGCGCGCTCTATAAACAACAACGTTGTTTCTGCTCAATCCAAGCCATCATCAAACCGAGACTGTTGAATAGTAATCGCAGAGCGGTGCTAAGCGTCACAATGATTGTGGCGATGACCATAACATCTCAGATACTCCGAAAATTACAGACTCAGCTGGCGATGGACCGGAGGCCTGCCGTGGGCCGTTGTGGGCATTAAGGCTGGTCGGAACCCATGTAATTAATTCTTCAATCAATAGGAATTCAACAGAGACTGTCCTCGGTACCCCTCCGTTCCTCCGATGACCGGTAGTGTTCATACAGCAGGTCTACATTTCCATAGTGCTTGCTTTCGATAGCCAACATCAATGGCGTTCGCCCCTTCTCGTCCTTGGAGTTGGCGTCAATGCCCTCCATGCCCAGCAGCAGTCTCACGATATCCGCGAACATCTCCTTAACAGCCCAAATCAACGGCGTCCGGCCCATCTTGTCCTTACAGTTGACGTCAATCTTCCTCATGCCCAGCAGCAGTCTCACGATATCCACGCGCTCATACATGACAGCAAAATGCAGCGCCGTCCGGCCGAGCTCGTCCTGGCAGTTGACGTTGATGCCATCCACACTCAGCAGCACGCGAACAAGAACCTCATCTCCATGGCTGGCAGCCAAAGTCAGCGGCGTCTGGCGTGCCGCGTCCTTGCAATTGGCGTCGATGCCTTCCGCACCCAGCAGCAGGTTCACAAGACCCCTACACCCTTCCTTGACAGCCCAAATCAGCGGCGTCCGGTCCCACACGTCTCCGCAGTTGACTTTGATCTTATCCGCACCTAGCAGCAGGTCCACAAGATCCCTACTCTTCGCGCGGATAGCCACAATCAGTGGCGTCTCACCCGTCAAGTTCTTGCAGTTGACGTTGATGCCATTCAAACTTAGCAGCAGTTTCGCGGTATCCTCCCGCCCGTCCTTGACAGCCAAGTGCAGCGGCATACAGCCCAACAAGCCCTTGCAGTTGATGTCGATGCCATGAACACCCAGCAGCAGGCCCACAACAGCATCATGCCTCCGCTGTTGGGCCAAAATCAGCGGCGTCCGGCCCAACGCGTCCTCGCAGTTGACGTTGATGCCATCCACACCTAACAACAGCTTCACAACAGCCATATGTCCATTACTGGCAGCCAATATCAGTGGCGTCCGGCCGAACCAGTCCGCGCAGTTGACGTCGATGCCACACACACCCAGCAATAGCTTCACGATATGTGCATCGCCGTTCTTGGTAGCCAGCGCTAGGGGCGTTTCGCCATCATCGTCCTTGGTGTTGGCATTGATGCCCTCCACACCCAGCAGTAGTCTCACGATTGCTATATTGTCGCTCCTGGCAGCCAACGCCAGGGGTGTCATGTGGTCGGGATCCTCGGAGTTGACGTCGATGCCCTCCATCGTCAGCAAATACTTGACCTCTTCCTTGCGTCCGCACCAAACCGCCAGGCGCAACGCCTCATCCAAGTTGAACTCCATATCCAGTCGTGGTTCGTATTGCATGTCGTTTGACTTGATCTAGCTCCTGTTGGACCGTTGGTCGCAAAAATGGGTGGATACTGCGGAGGTATGTATCTCTTAAAATCGGTTGGAAATCACGGATGGTCTATTCGATCTGTGGACGAGGGGGTTTATATACTCTTGACTTCCTTGGATCTGCGTGTTACTGCCGAAATGTTCCGGGTTGAACAAACCTGAGAGTTTCCTGTGGTGATAAATAAGAGCTAGCTAAATTGTGTGGCTCCTACTTGCCCAGCCAGAGCTGCTAGTGGGCAAAAAGTTCTTCTTACCACGTTACTGCGACATCGCCTTGTGTTTACCTTGTATTGAACAACATCAATTCTATCATTAATTCCAACAGTTATGTCCTAATGACCTCGGCCCTTATTCCCAATCCTCATAAAAAAGTGATATACAACTAACCTCCACTCGGCTTTAAAATTTATAGAAAACGTGATGCGCATTGGCGCGAAGCTTTGGTGTTGTAAGTATCACGGTACTTTTCCGAATACGAGAAGTAAAGTTACGCCGCGGAGAGGTAACTTTACAGAGCACCCGATTCGTTTACACTGCGGTTGTGTTATGATTGTGATACATTGCCTCTGCCCAATCCGAGCGACCGATCCGAGACTATTCTTGCTACTTACTCCGCACCCCCAATCTGTCCGCTGTCCGCAAAAACCTTCCTCCGATCTGACCCGGATCTAAGTGGCGAGGTGATCTTGGAGAAGCTTTGCAACGTCCCTATGGCCTGTTGATAGCTAACATCAATGGCGTCCAGCTGACACCTTCGTCCTCCGCACCTAGCAACAGCTCCGCAATAGCCATATGCCCATTCTTAACAGCCAAAGATAGGGGTGTGTCGCCACCGCCGTCCTTGGAGTTGATGTCGATGCCTTCCGCACCTAGCAGTAGCTCCACAATTGTCTTCTGCCTATTCTTGACAGCCAACGTTAGGGGTGTGTCGCCACCGCCGTCCTTGGAGTTGACTTCGATGCCTTCCGCACCTAGCAGTAGTTCCGCAATAACATTCCTATTCTTGACAGCCAGCGCTAGGGGTGTGTCACCGCCGCCGTCCTTGGAGTTGATTTCGATGCCTTCTGCACTTAGCAGTAGCTTCGCAATAGCCTTATGCCTATTCTTGACAGCCAAAGATAGGGGTGTGTTGCCACCGCTGTCCTTGGAGTTGATGTCGATGCCTTCCGCACCTAGCAGTAGCTCCACAATTGCCTCATGCGTAATCTTGACAGCCAACGTTAGAGGTGTGTCGCCACCGCCGTCATTGGAGTTGATTTCGATGCCTTCCGCACCTAGCAGTAGCTCCACAATAGTACTATGCCTATTCTTGATAGCCAACGTTAGGGGCGTGTCGCCACCGCCGTCCTTGGAGTTGACTTCGATGCCTTCCGCAACTAGCAGCAGCTCCACCATAGCATTATGCCTATTCTTGACAGCCAATGTGAGGGGTGTGTCGCCACTACCGTCCTTGGAGTTGATGTCAGTGCCTTCCGCACCTAGCAGTAGTTCCGCAATATCCTCATTCCTATTCTTGACAGCCAACGTTAGGGGTGTGTCGCCACCGCCGTCCTTGGAGTTGATGTCGATGCCTTCCGCACCTAGCAGTAGCTCCACAATAGCCTTATGCCAATCCTTGACAGCCAACGTTAGGGGCGTGTCGCCACCGCCGTCCTTGGAGTTGATTTCGATGCCTTCCGCACCTAGCAGTAGCTTCACAAAAGCATTATGCCTATCCTTGACAGCCAATGTTAGAGGTGTGTCGCCACTGCCGTCCTTGGAGTTGATGTCGATGCCTTCCGCAACTAGCAGCAGCTCCACAATAGTCTTTTGCCAATCCTTGACAGCCAACGTTAGGGGTGTGTCGCCACCGCCGTCCTTGGCGTTGATATCGATGCCTTCCATAACTAGCAGTAGCTCCACAACAGCACTATATCTATTTTTGATAGCTAACGTTAAGGGTGTGTCGCCACCGCCGTCATTGGAGTTGATTTCGATGCCTTCCGCACCTAGCAGTAGCTCCACAACAGTACTGTGCCTATTCTTGACAGCCAACGTTAGGGGTGTGTCGCCACCACCGTCCTTGGAGTTGATGTCGATGCCTTCCGCACCTAGCAGTAGCTCCACAATAGCCTTATGCCTATTCTTGACAGCCAATGTGAGGGGTGTGTCGCCACTGCCGTCCTTGGAGTTGATTTCGATGCCTTCCGCACCTAGCAGTAGTTCCGCAATAACATTCCTATCCTTGACAGCCAGCGCTAGGGGTGTGTCACCGCCGCCGTCCTTGGAGTTGATTTCGATGCCTTCTGCACTTAGCAGTAGCTTCGCAATAGCGTTATGCCTATTCTTGACAGCCAAAGATAGGGGTGTGTCGCCACCGCTGTCCTTGGAGTTGATGTCGATGCCTTTCGCACCTAGCAGTAGCTCCACAATTGTCTTCTGCCTATTCTTGACAGCCAACGTTAGGGGTGTGTCGCCACCGCCGTCCTTGGAGTTGATTTCGATGCCTTCCGCACCTAGCAGTAGCTCCACAATAGCCTTATG
>JAJDFF020000665.1:0-10616 GCA_021527025.2 Geoglossum cookeanum | reverse complement strand
GAAATACTAAGCCGCCAGGAAACGGCCCTGCTTCTGAGAATCAGCCTGACGAGTTTATGGCATTGGACCAAAAACGGTAAAATACCCAGTTACGGACTGGGCCGAAAGCGTTACTATAAAAAAGCAGAAGTCCTGAAGTGTCTCAGGGTGATGTAAATTCCCGAAACTATGAATGCTGATAGCATGCTGTAAAACTTGGGAGTGTCTGCAGCGCGCCAGAATAGGAAATGGTGCAATCTGCACCATTTCCTATAAGGCTTTTAATTTAGTATAGAATGTCCTTTCTGTGCAAACTCCTGGCAGAGATTAAAAGCTGTCTGGGAGCGGAGCTGTGCGTTACCTCCTAAAAGGATGGATTTGAGTTTGGCCTCTGAATCCTTGTAGGTTCGTACGTTTTGGAAATAGCCCGTTACGGCATTATAGGCGCCAAAAAGAGTTCCTTCGGTGGTTTTCATCAGCTGGGTTTCATCGCTCATGGCGTAGGCATACGCATTATCGATGATATTGGAAAAGCAGGAGGATAGTTCTTCGGGCTGATTGTTTCGAAGATGCTCTGTGGTTTCCTTGCTGGGTGACAGGGCAAGTGCAATGAGCTTTTTAACCTGTAAATCAGTAACACGCACACTGGCCCAATGGTTAAAGATATGCTCTAACTGGCTGGATAAAACATTGCTGATTCCCATTACTTTATGTGCCTGTTCAAGCCTTGCTTTAGCATTAGAAGTATGGCGGATTCGAACCGTGCCTGTCTGTGTACGCAGGGCAGCGTTTAAGGTATTGGCGCAGACAATCCGCACAGGGGTAAAGGCGGCGGTGATGGAACCGCTCCCGTCGTGGGAGGTGGTAAGGAATAGGTATTTCTCGATCAGGTCTTCTTTTCCCACGCGGATATAATCGGGGAGTTTGGCGGTAATGAAAATGCGCTCGCCTTTTCCAAGTGCACCTGCGGTTTCGTAGAGAATACCATCACCGCCCACAATACTGTCAACGAAGGAAAAAGCGTCTGTATTTTGCACGATCTGATATTCCTTACCCACAACACCCAGTGCCGTTTGAGTATCTGTCCTAAGTGTACTGTACAGTTCAGGCACCTCAATTTTTTGATTCTCACCGTACTGTGTGTACAATGGGTTTTTAATAACCTCATAGTCCAGTCCTGCATACGCAATAGCCTGCAGGCTGGCAGGATAGTCTGTTACAATCTGCCCAAGGCTGTGCCATGGTTTTTCTTTTACGGAAAAAAAAGAATGTTTTTGTGTGATTTCGTTGAAATGGATTTGATGTGACATGATAAAATAATTTAAGTGAAACGGGATTAAAAAGGCAGATCGTCCGGATCTGTATCGTTTGAAGAAGGGTTTATATCAGTCTTGGCTGAGGCTGTATTATCCTTTTTGGCAAAGACCAGAATCTTCAGATGGTTGACATGAAAGGTCAGGCTTCCAAGGGCTCTGCCTTCGGAACTTAAATAAACGCTTAGGCCTATACGTCCAAAAAGTGAAACAAGGCATCCTTTTTTAAGATAGGGTGCAATGGCGGGACTGAGCCAGTAATCGCAGCTGATATAGGTAACAACTTCTTTGTACTGTGTACTTCCTTTGGGTTTGTACGAATCGTTGACGGCAATGCTGAAATTGACCACCTGCTTGTCCCTGTTGACTTTGGCCAGCGCGGCATCTTTGGTAATTCTTCCTGTGATTTCCATAGGGTTTGTTTTTAGGGTTACTACTTTCTGCAGTTCTTTTTATCCGAAGAATTATTTTCAAAAGAAAAAACGGAAAAAAAGAAAGCAAGAAACAAGTAGTGCCATGAGCAGTGCGTGCTATAAGTCCCGAAGGGTGGGCAGGGGAAGCGCCGGCCATTATGCGCATGCACTGAAAGGGTGCTACTATCTTAGCTGCCCTTTTAGTCCGTTTCGATTGAAAATTTAGTCCAAAAGAGTCTCATGCAGTGCAATGGAAAAAAAAAGTCTGCTTCACACGCCAAATAATGGTTTTACAGTGAAAAGGGCTATAGTGCGAAAGTGTATAAAATGCACTAACCCCGAGAGCAGTTTCGGGGTTAGTGTTTTCTAAAATGCGATAAGGAAAAAAAGAAACAAGCTTTTTAGTATGGGGGTATCTGGAAAATTTTGGAATAATTGTCTATCTGTAATTTCTCTACCCACAAAATTAAACCAGGGGTCAGTTTCTTATCGTAATTTTTCAAAGAAAGCTGTGATAAAATCAAACAGCGCGCTGTCAATAGATTCAATTGTCCCATGAGACTTTAAATCAAAAATTTTATACATACCTCCTCCAAATCCGCCATATGTAAATTCATCATATAAACCTACTGCTTTCAGTTTTGCTGATGTATTGATTCTTTGGGTCTGTTCGTCTTGTTTTGGATTCCAAAAGTCTATCTGCGCCCTGGCATCGGTATGAAAGTGTACATCAAGTTTAAAGACAATACCGGCATCATTAAAATTTTCAAAAAGAATATGATTGGGCCTGTAGCGGATCATTTTTCTAAAGGGTTTATAATCTATGTTAATTCTGGTGGAGAACAAATCTGCCCTGTATTCTTCTAATCCGGCTACAAGCTGGGCAATGGCTTTTGTTTTTTGGTATCCGTCTTCTTTGTTTATAACCCTGTAGAAGTCTTCCCTGATCTGCCGGTCTATACCCTGCTGGGATAAATGCCTGATTAGCTTTATATATTGGAAAATAAAGGATCTGCTGTTCTCATCTTGTGAATTCTCATAACATTTAGTAAGCCATCCATGGCATAAATCTTCGGGAGAATTAGTAAAGGCTGAGAGGTTTAGAATTTTTGCGTTGAGATCCGGCAGGTCTGTCAGCGGGGCTTTTTTGTTTCCCTGCAGGGTAAGATAAACAATGGAATCGATTTCAAATCCTGCCTCCAGGGCATAATTATAATAGGTTTCAAGCTGATTTTCTGCATCAGCTGCATTGTTGATCTTGTTTTCAATAATGATGGATTTCCTGGAAGTGCTGTCCTTTAGCCAAATGTCAATTCTTCCTTTTTCCCTTGTAATTTCGCACAGGGCGTAATCTTCCTTATTTATTGCAGCTCCTGAGGAAATGAGATAGTCCAAAAAAAGTGAAAGAAAGGCATCGGACTGCAGGTGCCGTTCTTCGGGATCCAGCAGTATGGCTATTACATCGCTGTGAAAATTTTCCAGGTACGTGTTGTATGAAGAAACTGTAAAGAGGTTAAAACTATTTGACTGTAGTTGATCCTGAACGTTTTGAAGGCGTTTTTGGATGTTGTCAAACTCCTGTATTTGTAGAAATGATTCGATGCTCATGATTTGATTATGGTTTTTAAGGTAGTGTAGATTTTCAGGCAGACCTTCAAGAGTACCTGCAGAGTAATGCCGGGAACGATTTTAGAGCAGATAATGATCTATGATTGTTATCATCACCCAAAAATACCTGTAATTTAAAATCGTAAAAGTTTTATTTGGTACAGGTCTGCTTTTGGGCCACACAAGGCGCGTTACCGCCAATAAGAGCCTTGACAATGTTTCCTATTTTATAGGGCACACTTTCTGTTTTGGTTCCCAGTGCCCATGTCTTCTCGTCGTAGAAGCCAATCTGATGCATATATTCATGGGCAAGATGCGAGATATAACACTGGATTTCACTGTTGAGGATAAAACATCTGTGCGTGGCGGTAATCCGTGTAGTCATATTGGTTGTTCCAAAATTTCCATAACCGGCATAGGGATCAAAAACCGCTACCCTGATATCGATGGAGTAATCTTTTGGTTTGTCCTTGTAATTGTCGGCTCCCGAGCGTATCAGTTCCAGTATCTGAGAACTGGTCAAGCCGTGATTTCCAATTTTAAAGTTCGTTGAGAGTACTTCCCGGGCAAATGCTTCGCAATTCAATATGCTGTCGAGAACTTTAACTGCCTGCTGGAGTTTGGCGCGCGATACGGCGTCAAAACTGGTATCGACTTCGATAGCCTGAACTTTTACCCTTTGCTGAGCGCAGTTTGATTGTATAAAAATAAAGCTGACAAATAATAGTAGTGTTCTTTTCATAGGTGTTTATTTTATTGGGTAAAGGTTAGTAAAGAGGATTAAAGCGAAAAATAAACTTTGCCATCCAGATAAGTATTTCTGTAGTTTTGTGCAATAAGTAGTTTTACCTGTTCTGAGTTCCATTTTTGCACCTTTGGGAGTGGTGTTTTTAAATGGCGCAAGGCTAAAAAGTCACAGTCAAAACAGTGGATTATTTCTCTGATATAGTCACAGCATAATTCTGGATACCGGACCACCTGTTCTTCTGCAAATCGTATCACCACCCAGTTATTTTGGGTAAAAAAAGCATTTCTGTCTCTGTCATTCAGATGAATCGGCTTTTTTGTTTTAAGCTCATAAGGTTCATCAATTTCGATGCATATTTTCAGGCTGGTATGCTTGTCTATATAGGTAAAATCGGTAACGTATAAACTGCGGTCATTTTGAAGGTAAGAGGGATAACGGTAAAGATTTATCGAGGCACTTTCCAGTATTGAATCATTGAAGCGTTGCTCTAAAAAGCGTTTAAAAAAATCGTGTGACGCTCCTTTTTTATAATCTTTACTCGGTATAGGGGTTGCTGCGCTGTTTAGGATTAATTCGTTGGACTGGTTTCTTTTGTAATTTTGATAGTTTTCAGGGTATGGAATTTCAATCTCAGTCTCAGTGTGATACTGTTTTAAGGCAATGTTGAAAGATATAACGTCCGTATTGTATTTCCCCAAAAGATATTCATATTGTTTTTTTTCAGAATTAGAAAACATAATGAATCCTGCCAGTATAATTAACGGAATACTAACTATATATATCTTTATAAAAAACATAAATGCGGCGAAGCATATGGTCATGATAAAAACATAAAAATTATCTCTTTTTGAAGGTTTAACCGGAGCAACAGGCGCGGTTGGTTTTACAGGGGGCGGGAAAACTTTATCAAGATTTTCTGAAAAACCTTCGGGCAAAAGAAGCAGGGGATAGTTCATAGGCTGTATGAATGAGTCTGTTGTACTGTAATTTAGGTTAAATCATTTACTTTTTGGTTCCGGATAGGCCCTGTAATTGTTTTATGAATGTAAGAATTAAATCAGACATAGCCTTAGGCCGTTAGTGTGAATTAGAAAGGCGCCGATGCAGGATTTTATTTTCAGAAATCTAAAAACAAAAAAAAGTAAATAGCCGAAAACCAGTTTCTTTTACTTAGAATCCCTTATGTAATAAGGCATGTGTGGGGATTATGTCCTGTATAAGTATTATATTGATGGTGATCAAAATTCTTATTTTCCATTAATAATGATATAAAAAAACAAGTACTTTAATTATAAAAACAGGTATTTATACGTGCTGGCATTTCATTTAAAAAGGCACTTTAGGGGAGTCATTTTTGGTTTATATTTACATCTTAATTAGTTTATATAACATTGTATGAATCCTGAAAGTACTAGTGGATTAATAATCCGCAAACCTAAATTGGCAGACCTGAATGATTTTCTGACCTACAGAAATGACCTGGAGAATTTGCGGTTTCAGAATATTGAAATCATGAGTGAAGAAAAAGCCTTAATTTTTCTTCAGGAGCAGACCGCTGTTGACTATCATAGCGCTGGGGGATGGATTATGTTTTCAATAGAACTTCTGGAAGAACAAAAAATGATTGGTGAAGTGGGAGTTTATATCTCACCTGAGGGAACGGGAGATATCGGCTGGTCTTTAAACAAACACTATCAGGGAAAAGGTTATGCAAGTCAGGCTGCTGCACTTTTACTTGATTTTTGTTTCACTATTTTAGGACTTGATTCAATTTCAGCTACATGCAATTCATCTAATGAGGCTTCTTTGCGTATCATGCAAAAAATAGGCATGCAGTTTAAATCCAAAAAGGATCTAATCATTAAAGGGGAGGCTTTTTCTGAAAGTATTTATTCTCTTTCAAGAGAAGAGTGGAGCTCAAAATAAGCCACGATTCAATCGGCTAATCTGATCTTTGCTATTCTTTATTTTATCGGCACTATAATCAAAAGCTGCCCATTTCAGGAACTTCTTTAAGGACTTGTAAATTTTACGAGATCTTTAAATTCTGGTATTTATAAATAAAAACACTTTTTCCTTTCACTTAAGCACCAATCAAAAACACGTATTTTTACGCATACGTATTTCATTTGGGTTGTGTAGATTTGATAGTATTTTACTGCTTAAATTTATTTTTAAGAAGACCTATTTGGCGCAATAATCTTTTATAAAGAATCATAACCGTTACCCCTTGGTGGTGTTCGCTTTTTAAACTTTATAATTATGATAAAGAACAATAAGAGATGAAGACAAAAATTCTTTTTATTGGATTTACTACAATTTTACTGCTGTCGGGTAAATTCTGCCGTGCTCAGGAAAACATTCATTTCCAAAACAGTCAGTTTCAATATGGCGTAACGGCTAAGGTGGTAGCAGATCTTAGTGTTCATCTGGAGAAATGCAACATCAGGGCCAGTATTGCCACAGGAGCTGGCTATCTGGTATATCCAACAAATTTAGTAAGTGCCCATTTAGAATTTTCCGGAGCGTTAAGAGGCCTTGGAACTTATAGAAATGGCTCGACAAGTTATCTGGTGGCCGGGTTAAATACCACACAGTCCTTTGGAGACAGCAGCCAGCAGACCAGCCCCGAATTGTATCGAAACCAGCCCCTGTATTATTTTACTGATTTAGCAGCACCGCCGCTTCAGAATCCTTTTCGAAACAGTATTGGCCTTGGAGTTAACGGGGTACTTTACTTTCATAAAAATCAAAAATGTCACTTTCAAAGGATTGCCTTTGTTGGGGCGAAAATTAATGTGGTTCATATCACTTACAGCAATGACGGAGGGCCGGTACTCAAATATTGGGGAGACCGCAAAGACCGGTATCTTACAGGCGGAGGTTTTGTCAATGTTCACCTTAATGATGATCTGACGATCAATAAGTATGGTTTGAGTTTCTATAAGTTTACAGGATATACTGACCTTTCATTTGAGATATCCGATGAGTTATTATTTTCAAGTGTGGATTACAAGGAGGCGAATCAAAATTATTTTAATAAAGGATTTTGGAGTCTGAGCGTGGGCAATACTTCTTACGGAGATGCTTTTGTGCGCTATAATGATCCCAAGGACATTTATGAAGTGCAGAACTTTATCCATTATACGATGGGTTTTGGCTACCATCAGAATCTGGGAGCCCCTTATTTATCAGTGGGAGGCTCAATGTCATTTATAAATTCTTATCTCCCACGAAAATGAAAAGAGTAGTATATTTTATCTGCATTCTCTGCATGTTTTTATTATTGATTAGCTGCGGTGGTTTGGTTAAATACTATAATCTACCTACCACAGCAGCAATGAATTCAAATATTGCAGAATCAAAAATGGTACAGATTAATCTGAATGATTATGATTTCTACAAGAGAGAATATTATTTTCGAATTACCACAGACAGTGTGATCAAAGGATATGAGAACACGAGGGTAAACAGCGGGAATATACGGTATGAAATGCAGTTTTTTCTAATTGAACGGGCTGACAAAGATCAAAAAAGGGTGCTCTACTTTAGTATGATTCCGCCCTATAAATATGACCACCAGTGGATTTATAGCTATCCATTGTACGATAATGAATCTATTTTTAATATCGATCAGATTAACTATGTACAGTTCGGTATTCTCAATAGGGACCATGAGGTAAAATTTATAAAGGATAATTCTGTTTCGATTTGGAATATTACACGTAATGATAGTCTTCTTGCCATCGATCACGTATTATTTTTAGATGGAAATAAATTGGTAGATAAAGATCCTTCCTCAAAATTGCTTAATAAACCAATTTATACACGCATTAGGTATCCGGAAATTATGCTGCATCAAAAAATTGAGGACGATGTCAATGAACAAAACACAAATTACCTTAAGATAGAGGAAGGGGGAAAACAGTTGCTCTACTATAATACTGCAGAAAACACTATCAATTTTCAATTTGGCAAGCCACTACATGATAATGATATATACAAGAAAACATGGATAAGTTTTCCTGCCGGCAGGGTCAGGGGGAAATTAAGATGACGTACTGTTTTTTTATTTTGAAATTTAGTCATTTACAACGTGATTCCAGGGAAACCAGAACTGGTTAAAGAGTGGAGCATATTGTTTAGAAATCATTTCAAATGAGTAAACTCAATAAAATGGAATTACTAAGACAAGAAAAAATAGAATGTTCAAAAGGTAAAAACAGATTACTTTGTCTTTTTTTATTGGTTAAAAAAATAAGTGAATTTAAAAGTACTAAAAAATAAAGCCCATGAAGAAAATTACCCTAATCCTATTGTTTTCAATAAGCTGTGTTGGCCAGAATGCCTACCGTGATGCGCAGCTGCTCAGTGAAAAAGGGAGCAAGGCAATTCTGAAGAGAATTCAAAATATCCGTCCAACAGAGGTATTTCAAAAGTATCCCAAAAAAGACAAAATAGATAAATTTGAAATTTTTTTAAGTACTCCTTTTGCCGATGGTTTAACTAAAATTGATGTACAGCAATCTCTGGGTGATATTGCAGAGGTAGAAGCGCTGATTGTTGCCTATAAAACACTAAATAAAGGTAAAAAGAAATTTAACCTAACAGATCTTTTTGAAGACCTGGACGGGGATGATGTGGCTGATCCGGCAGATCATTGCCTGGGGGAGTTTGGATCTAAGGCTGATGGATGCCCCGAGACACTAAAGGCAGCAGATCCGTTGAGAGGGCAGAGTATTACTACGGTACTGGTAGATGCGCTTGCAAAATTTCTGGTGGACCGTGTCAAAGCGGAGATTACCATATCTTTCTATAATAATTTTAGAACCAAGTTAAAAGAGACTATTATTATACCAGTAATAATAGAAGGAAATCCAATAAACATAGAAATTAAATTAAGAGTATTATTTCCTGATACTTTTCTTTTACTGGATAGCGCAGGGTCGTTTGATACTCCTTCACTGGGAAAGATCTGGGTCACGGCCTTTAAAAAAGATCTTGTATATCTGCCTTCCAAACTTGAAAAAGTTTTAAGAGATGATAAAAACAAAACATTCGCCAGTACTGGTATAGGTAGTTTTACCCTAATGTCGTATGAGGCAATAAATCGAATTAAAGCAGGGGAGCATCCCATAATGATTATTAAAAACATGAATAATTTGTATAATACCGATACGACATATGGGAATGATCTGCGAAAAGTATTGGGGCTGTTGCAGTTAATTTCATCCAATTTAAACTATCAGTATAAGGAAGGAGAAAATCTTAAAAATCGCTGGGCTACTTCTGAAGAACTGGATCTGCTGGATCAGAGCAGTAAAAAATATCTGGCTGCTTTAATTTATCAGCAGGGTGTGGAGAATAATCTTTTTGAAGTCATAAAAATAAGCGGTACCACTTTGAAAACGAAAATTCAAGCAGATTTCAGCAAGTTTTATCTCTACATTGAACAGATGGGATTGAATTTTAGAATCGTATCAGAGATGCTGGAAAAGGTTAAAAAGGAATCCGAAAGCCCTGACACAGCAAAATCCCTTGAAGACTATGCTTTTTACTTAACTTCCTTTTACAATTTGTTTGATCAGACCATGCAGGCCACCTTTACTCTTTTTGACAATGGAGATTATTACAATTCTATTTATTTTAAAGATGTAAAACCTGTTGTGGATAATATTATTGGTGTTAACAGTGCACTGGCTCAAAAAAATTATGCGGAATGTGTTTTGTTAAGTGCTAACCTTATGGAAGGCCTGTTATATAAATATTTAGATGAAACGAATCCAAAAGGCAATAGAGATATGCTGAAAAGTTTTATGTATTACAGTAATTTTCTAGGTGATATTATAGCGGCTTCTGAGTCAAAGGACAGTGATAATGTAAAGAAAATTATTGAAAATTATGCCTTGCCAGTGGGGTCTTACAGAATCAAAAGGAGTTATTCCCATTCATGGGATGTGAGTGCTTTTCCGGGATTATATGGCGGCTATGAATTTACATCAGGCAAGAATACAGAAGAGAATAGTAATAAGAGTAACAATGGCAGTTGGAGTTATGGTATCACAGCTCCGGTGGGCATTTCTTTTTCAAGGAAACATTGCCGCAAGGATCCAAGTTCGTCATCTTCGACCTTATTCTTATCGGTGATTGATATTGGCGCGCCTTTCAGTTATCGCTTCAGTAATGATCAGGCGCAGGGACTACCAGAGGAAATAAAATGGGAACAGATTTTTTCTCCGGGTTTTTTCTACATTTTTGGATTTAAAGACACACCGCTGAGTCTTTCCGCCGGGGTGCAGTTTACACCTCTTTTAAGGGATATTGAGGATGATAATAATGTACTGCAGGAGAAAAACATCGTGAGATTAAGTGTGGGGCTCATGGTTGATATCCCTATTTTTAACCTAAAGAAAGGAACCCAGGATTCGGTTCACCATAAATAGAAAACATAAAAAAAGAATAAAAAAGAAAAAATAAAAAAAACAATAAACAAAATAAAATAAAATAAAATAAAATAAAATAAAATAAAATCAAAAAATAATAAAAAATAAAAAT
>JAJDFF020000663.1:0-10646 GCA_021527025.2 Geoglossum cookeanum | reverse complement strand
ATGGGGTGTCGCGCTCGTTGATTGCAGAATGGGACTATTGTACGGCCTGGCGTGGGGCTTGTTCAGACGCTCCCTAGCTAATTGATGGTTTTCAGAATCTTCGAGCGTTTCCCGTGTTATTCAATCCCCAAAGAACTAATAATCGCCTGATACCAGAGTCACTTGAATAGTTGTGCTGCTACTGCTGCGAAGCTCTTGACGGAATTGAGGGGCTCGACAAGAAGACCTAATTCTTTGAGTCGAATTCTCACGGCTGCGCGCGATACATCGAACTTCCGCATAAGGTGCCCCGTAATGGCGCGGAAGGTATGCTGATTGCACGGCTGCTCGTCCAGGTAGATTAGTCTGTGTCCCCGGTCGGCAATTCCTAGTTGGTGTGCTATTTGTTGCGCCGACCATAGGAGATCATTTTCTGGCAGCAACAAGCAAGATGCGAAGTAATTCGCCTGCCATTCCATTCTTGCCATGTCTTCGATCTCGACGGCGAATGGCTTGTCCAGCTCGATATTGGCCAAGCGTACGACATCTCTGGACAGATACTGGGCATGCCCCAACTGTAGGTGCCCGATCTCGTGCGCGACGGTGAAGCGGGTTCTTCCGGTGCTCTCAGTTTGAGCAGGGTCTACTTTAATAATTGCGGGATTGAATGAGATGGTGCCAAGAATTCCAGGGGCAAGTGTCTTGTGCTCCACTCGAACACCACTGGTGGTCGCGAGTACCTGGCAAATCTCTTCGAGAGGAACCTTTCCTTTTTTGTATCCAACTGAAATGAGCAACTGATTGCAGTGTTCTTCGATGCGTTTACTTTCAAGGAATGGCACCGATGATGACTTGTCTGCGAGACTACTTTCCGAGCCGAGAAGGACATGGAATAAACCTTCTTCCGCACCTTCTTTTATGAGGCTTAGAAAGAATCGTTCAATGGAGTTTGTGTATAAATCGTTTGCATAGCAATAGAATTCGAAGCATTGGCTGACGAAGTCTTGTGTATACAAGCCTGCTCTTGCGTTTGTTGAAGTGATGCCTGCTGAGTTGGAGTGTGAGCGATGCAGTATCCATTCCACCGAGTTTGGCCCGAAGTAACGCAGCAACCCGATGCCCTTGGACTTAGCGTAGTTGAATGACCCTGCTTGAAAAGCGTTGGTTGAAACGACAATCGCTTTCGTGTTTGATGGGGTAATTTGCTGCGTCTTGGCATAGAACTCTTCGATGTCGTCAACAGGCACGCGGTGTGCATAATTCTTGCACTCAAAGAGACAGAGAATAGAGTGCGTTGCTGCCCCAGGAAAGCTTATTTCGATGGCAATGTCGAAGGTTATATCTTTGCCACGGTCTTTTGAGTAGTAGCCTTTCTGCTTGAAGATTTTGCAATTGTTGGCGGGCGCTAAGAAGCGGCCTTCCTCGATTTCCTTGGAGAAATAGTCGAATACCTGATCTTCAAGCGAATCGCCTTTGTCGGTTGTGCTCATCACTCTTCCGAGGTTCACTTGGCGTTGGCGTGTGGGGTCTATTTATGATCTGGCTGCGGCATGGAGTGTAGGACCGCCTTTCCACTGAATCTGCTGCGTAGCGCGGGACGACAAGAGCTGTTTTGGCATCAAGGTCGCGAGCGGGCTGGCCCCTCATGGCGTCAGCGTATACCTGTGCAACTATGCGAGGAAGACTCACGCGGGCTGCCTGCATTGATCTTGGGGCTCGCGTTTCGGATTCTGCTGATCTGCACGCATGAGGGGCTCAGGAGGAAGGGGCGATCAAGACCTGTCTTCATAGAGGGTGTTCTCCCATGTGCCACACGCTGGTGGCGCATGCCAGGCCATGATCTTCTGGGAGCCCTCGACCATAGAAATATTCGCACCCACTTGTGGTTACGCGTCATACGCGCCGCCGGTCCCACGCCTCGGGCGCTGTCGTCGTTTCGGGCAAAAATTTGCTGACCGGCCACCTTTCTTCGTGGGGGGATAAACTGCATCTTCCAAGGAACCGGACGCGAGCCATGTCCTCCAGTAGCCTGCCTGCCTACTACCTTCCTACTACCTCGTCTATCGCCAGAGATTTTTTGGTTCGCGGCGTGGTTCCCGAGGCTCCCGTCGAGCGCCTTGCCATCTTCACGGCCCTGATGGCGTTGTCGATGCCGAAGCCGACACCGGCTGTTCTCTCCCGCACCTTGGCCGAGTCCCAGGAAATGTTTTGGGATGCCGACCGAGAAGGAGCCGCGCAGGCGTTGAATGATCTACGGGAAGCCCTACCGGCCGATCAGCGGGAACAAGGGGTGGAACGACTGGAGAATCGTGGAATCTTCTTCGTGTCCATCGAGCAGATGCAGGAAGGGCTGTGGCGTGGTGTCGATGGCCGATATGCGGAGGCCTTCCAGGAGCGCGCAAGGGACACGCTGATTGACCGGCAGATTGGCCTCGCTGACGCCGAACTTGGCAGGAACTCAGAAGAGGTGAGTGACGAGTTTCCCGACGGCTTCGACGACGAATTTCGGGACGCGCCTCTGCGCGTCATACAACTACGCGGCACCCGTGACCAAGTGAGCGCGGCGAGCGCAATCGCTGCAGCGCCCTCCGAGCCAATCGCGATGATGGCCACCGCTGGTAGCGGCAAAACGCATCTGATGTTGGAGCTGGCTGGTCATATCGATGGTGGCTATACCCATCTGGCTCCCACCGTGGCGCATCGGGAGGCATTCAGGCGGCGTATTGGCAGTGGCGTCGTGCCGAGCAAGACACTTGCCGAGGTCGCGCATGCGGCGGCCATCGCTTGGGTCCAGAACAGCCGCGACACACGCGCTGTCCGCCCGCCACAGACCGGTGAAACCTATCTTGATCGAGCCGAGCAAGCGGCTAGGCTGGGTCTACCTCGAATCGGCAATGCGTCGCCGGCGTTGGTGTTGGGAACGATCCTCCGGGCAATCCGTAAATGGTGCGACGGCCGTGACGACGCGATCGCCATACAACATTTTGCTGAGCGTTGGCGGATGCAGCCAACGGATCAGGCGCCTTACGTGGGATTGGCGCAAAAAGTCTGGGAATGGATGTTTGAACCTCGGGACGCGCGCGAAGAGCGGCTGCTCTCCCTCCACCTCTATCACTTGGTCAAGTGGTTGGATCTAAAGCGAGCAAACCTGCTCCCCATGGGAACACTGTTGGTCGATGAAGCCCACGATCTCTCGGCGCCGTGGTGTGCCCTACTGGAACGCTACCCGAAAGGCTGGTTGATGATGGGGGATCCTTACCAGCGAATTCATGGCCGCGCAGTGCGGCTGCCGGCAGCCAAGACTCTAACGATGACGCAATCGGTGAGGGCTGGTAGGCGGGTTGAGCCAATGATTCAACGCACAATCGGCCTGCATAGCACATCACTAATCGATGGCGCATTTGCGGGATCAAGAAATCACGTCACCCGCTATCGCCCTTACGACACCGGTGCCGATCTGCCGTTTCGGGGGCTCCGAGCCTATGGGAACGCGTGGACGATGCTGGAAGAAGCTCTCCGCCTCAAGGATAGGGGAGCCCGCTTCTTCATTCTGGATGCGTCGAAAAAAACCATGATCGAGATGGCGCGAGATGCCATCTTCTTGCGCAAGTCAGGCGATCGACCCCGCAACTACTACTTACGCTCGTTCACCAAGTGGGAGCAACTGGCAGAGAACCTGGCGCAGACAGGCTACGCCGCGTTGTTGCGCATGTTCGAGAAGGGGTTTTCCAATGACGATCTGGATGTGCTTCTCAGGGGTGAATCTCCCGATGGCGAACAACAATTGGTTCTAGGTCTCCTTGAACACTGTAAGAACATGGAGTTCAGCCAGGTCGTCATGTCCAAGTGCTGCTTTACGTCCCCGAACGAGCGCTACAAAGACGACTTGGTGAAGGGCGTGTATGTCGCGATGACCCGAGTCCAAGACGAGTTGTGGATGCCAGGAGATGCGCTCGATCGGCTCTCCGACCAGGTAAGGAATCTGCGGGAATCGGACGAGCAATGAATTCCGCCGCACTGCTTAGTGGAGCCACGCTCAATGCGGGCGGTCACGTCCCATGGCTCATCCACCCGGTGGGGCGGAGCTTCGCCGAACACATCGGTGAGAGGTATCGCTTCGTAATGCCAGACTTCTTCGGCAGGGCCAGCACCAGCGGCAACGCTCTCAGAAGATGTAGGAAGATGGCGTCAAGCCTTATCGAAGACAGCGACCGAACAGTTGACGAAAAATGGAGAAATTTATGGCGGGCAGCAAAGAACTTGCAGATTCCGTTGATCGGGCTAGCTCCGGAGGGTTGCTCGAACTATTGGTAGAGGACAAGGATGAGATCCTGAAGGAAATCATCGAGAGCGAAGAGATTCGAGCCTTCGAGAGGGACGGCAAGCTTTCCGAGTCCAAGAGAGGGCTCGTGTCCACCGTGGTGGCTCTCATGCTGGAGCGACTGCTCGCCGAGCGTGAGCAGCGCGTAAAACAGGCTGAGCGAGAGGCGAATCGAATGTGGGTTGTTTTAGGAAGCGGAATCAGATCTTTCTGGAACAAGTCCATTGTCAAGGAAAGCGGAGATGGGGCTGCCGAACCACCAAATAGCGGATTTGGCGCTCTTGTGTCCAAGTGGCTGACTTGGGGCAATCTATTGTCTGGCTGTGGCGCGCTCGCGGTGCTGATTTTCGCGATCTACTCGGGGTCATACGCGAACTATAAAAAGGAAGCCGAGGACAACATCGCGATGGTAAAGCGACTTCAGGAGGACAAAAAGGAGCTGACGAATCAAAAAACGGAATTGGCCAACGAAAATACGAGATTGACTGCGGACTTGGCTTCAGCGAACTCCGCCGCCGAGACATACAAAGGGATGTTGGAAAGCTCGTCGGCGACACTCGCCGATACCAGCACGGAAGTTGGTGGATTGCAGCTGCAGGTGAAGCAACTGACGGCCAATGTCACAGAACAAACGCAGAAGTACGAAAAAGTGCAAGGCCAACTCAACGCGCAGTTAGGTATAAACAGGAACACGCAGAAGAATCTAGGCGATGAACAAAGTCGGGCCAATCGCTTGGATGCGGAGCTTCGTAACACTCGGTTAGAATTGAGCCGTATGAAGAGCAAGTGCGGCGAAGACTGCGAGGGCTGATAGCGGCGCAATTGACAGTTAAAGCCTGCCAGCGTTCGATCGCCATAAGGGCACCAGCTGAGCGCGGCGATGTTGTTTGCTTTGCATTCGGCGGAGTGCAAGCAGCGGCGATCTTTGGAGGAGACTATGAGTCGAACCGTGATAAGGATCGATGGCGAACCCGTCGTGCTGTGTTTCATCGCCTGGATGCAAGAGTACAACGGTGTAACTGCTGACGACACGCCGTTCTGGGACGGGCGTGTCGCCGGTTACGTTGTCGGGATGGCGTAACGATCGTTGGGCGCTGGCACCGTCGCATCAACGCGCACTAAACAAGCTGTCCTCGTTGAGTCGCGAGGAGATGGAGGCGCAGTTGATCCAGGCTCTGGCGGCGAAGGCGAAGCGCCGGAAGAAGGGTCGCCCGGGACGATTGCTTCATGAGTAGGGCGGTTTCTACCAGGCATGTCCCCATCACGCTCGGTTGGGTCGCTGTTTCTATCCGTTGACGATCAGGATTGCCCGCCGCCGGCCAGTTCTTCGGTCCTGTGCTAGGAGGATCCCCGTCGGCCAGCCAATTGCGCGAGGCTACGCCGAATTCGGTGCCATCGTTGGCCGCTCGCGAGAACGCTGTCGTGCGCTCCCGGGCGCTCCCGAACGGGTAGACACTGTTGTGCTTGCACCGCCATCCGTTGCAGATTGGAGCGGTAGGCGGGCCGCATCTGGCCCGCCGAGCGAACACAAGGGGAACGTCAGCGACGCCGCTTCGGTGTGCCTGCTTTTTCTGATCGGTTGCGGATCGTGTGTGAACAGCATGACGAACGGGAGCTTGATAAGCGGAGCCGTGCCGCTGCTCGTCCACACCGCCAAAGTGCCGGCCAGCGGAATGTGCTCCAGTGACCCATCGAGATCAATTGCGTGGTGCGGCAGTCGGGTTGTCCAGGATTCGCCGGTCTCGAACAGGATGTCATTTTCAAGTTCGCCGTCTGCGCCGCGCCGGAGGACCAGTGCGCCGTAACCAACGTCTGAGAAATCCGAGAGCTGTGGATCAGCATGGCTGTGTCTCACCCGCAGTTCGACCTCAGTTCCGTTCCAAAGCAACAGGAACGGCAGTTCCTGCTCGGTCTGGTCCCTCGTATCGGCGCTGAAGGTGATGGGATTAGTCGCGTTGAGGATATTGGTCATTCCTTGATTCCGTTTGTCCGTGAGTTAAGCCTGCGGCTATTCGCAGGGCTCCGCTCACCCGTCGGTGAGCGGGGCACATAAAAACAGAATTCGACCGGTCGTCAAGGTCGTACCGTTGACGCGCGAGCGCGGCACCATGCATGGCGTATCCCGCTTAGTGTGTACTTGTTCCGACTTGGCAGTTCGCCTCAATATGAGCATGCAGTCGCTCCGAAGTGCACATCCAAGCGTGCACGGATGGGCGACGTGTGTAGAGCACAACACTACGCTGGGGCGTTGGCCAAACAGCGACAATCGAGGTTCGCAGGGTAGGGGCGCAACCCTTCGGTTTCGTTCACTCAAATGCCGTCAGCATATGGGTAAGTTCGAAAGCACTGTTCTTTACCTGGCCCGCTATTCACTCGGCTTTCAATCACATGAGCGAAGTGCCTGCAAACCCTGACTTTAAGTGGAGCGCTCCTTGGCTGGAGTTCTTCCAGATTGCTCCACTGGGGAAGGCCAACCTGATTTTTCTGGGGGCACGTCGACAACGTCGCGTTGTTGAATTGACCTTCATTGTTTTGATGATGCTGAGAGCGGCGGACGAGCGACGGCCGTTTTCGCGCGTCCTGGTTCTGCTGCCTCCGGATTCGCCGAATACCGTCTTGGAAGAGTTGCCGTCTGTCACCATCGACGTCCGAGGCTATCCCCTCAGTGAGCAGGAACAACAGGCTTCGGCACAAAAGGTTATCATCTCAGAGGTGGCCTCCCTCGACTTGGCTTCGCTTGTTCAAGAGGTCCGGCGCGCGCCGGGGGAGACCTTCATCGTGGTAGTCGATGGAGCGCTGTATCGACCGAAGAACGGCGACGTCACGCGTGTAGTCCAAGCCCCGGAAGATGTGTGGAGCGAGCCATTGGTACGCCTCACAAGTGAATGCACTGCTGTCTTGCCGGAAGATTGCTGCCTCCTCGTCGATACGGGCGTCTTCCTGCCGAAGTTGCGGAGAAATCGCCAGATTCTGCAGGATCAAGACAACTGCAGAATCTGGGGGGTAGAGTCCCTCTCGCCGATAGACGAGAGGTTTGTCGCTCGGCAACGAAAGTGGAGCGCACTTGCCCGCCGAGGTCATACGACGGAAGTGCTGGCTGAGATTGACTCTTTAGCGGACTTTTCGCGTGCAAACCGCTTGGCCTTGATGATTCAGGTCCTGCACCAGGCAGACGACAATGAACGAGCCGTCGAATTCGTCCGCGCATACTTGGACTGCGGAGTCGATATCGACGCAGCGCAACGTCTGCAGCTCGCGATCGTGGCTTCGAAAGCAGATGAAGCAGAGCTTTGTGCCACCTTGTTGGCCCGGTGCCTCGGGGCACTTCGGGACCAGCAATCGCTGGAGCGCGCATTTCTACTCAGCAACTCCATTGAAGCTTCAGACATTGAACGAGCGTGTGTCGAGCGGCTAGCCACCTCTTACCCTGACTCAGACAAGCTCATGGATCACCGCATTCGTCGTCTCGTCCTCGCCTGCAGTCGGTCAGAAGCGTACGAAATTTTCGATCCGACCCGCGTTCCGTTTGACGACTTTGCGCACTTTGTGGCCGAAACTTTGCGGAGCAACATAGCCCCGGACTATCCCGCGCTGCTCCGAGAAGTCGAAGCTCGTTGGCCGGACTGGTTCGTTTTCGCGGCATCGGCGGGTATAGCGAATGCTCGTTCTCGTGATCTAACAGTCCACGTGCTACGGCAGGCGATGCAGGTGGATGCGAATGCGCGCGGCGCGCGATACGCGGCGAAAAATCTGCTTTGGTGTCTTGAGCGGCTCATCTTGGAGAGAGCCGAGAACCTTCGTGACTACTTGATCGATGCTATCCGATACGTACTGAAGTACCTCGCTACAAAGCCTGCGGACGCATACGTGCGGGAGCAGCTCGACGAGCTGATGTCGGTCGATGTATCCGGTTCGCTTGGGGTGGTGTCGTTGGCGCATGCCCTGCTTCAACAGCCGCAAGTTGAAATTTCGGTGCTGGATTCACCGAATGATGATAGCAGTACCGTCGACGAAAACGTCTTCGTAAAATTCCTGGAAATGGCGTTTGAATGGTTGGATGAACAAGGCGCCGCAGACCCGACGACGACTTTCTTTCCGGAAGACTTGTTGCAGTATTCGGCAGACGTGACCTTGATTCATATAGAAGAACTCGCCAATCAATTGGTCGAAGATTACGAAGACGACAACGTGAAAGTTCTCGGCATGTTGGTTGCTCTGGCTTTCTCTATTGGCCCGCATGCTCCTGGTCGAGTTGATGATCTCGTCATCTTGCGGATCGCGACGAGCCGGATGCTGCTCGTGGGCGAAGCTCAGATGGCACGTGACTTGGTGGAGTGCGGGCTTCGAACAACGCGCGGTAGTTCTGAGCGAAGTCGATTGGCTTGGTGTGCGTATGCCAATGTCTTCCATCGCGGAGGAAACGCGGGCAAAGCCTTGCTTGCGCTGGGGTGTGCGGCAGCCACGCTGGCGCCAGTCAGGCCCGAGAACGCTTACTACGAGACCATGGCTTCTGTTCGAGCATTGCGGGATATAGGGCTTACCGCCGAAGCGCAAGAGGCGCTTTCAAGATGCGAAGCCCTTTTGAAATCCATGGGAGCGAAGCGCTCGATGTTCCAACGCATCGAGACGATTCGTTTGAGTCTCGTTTTTTCGGAACTCGCGTCAGAGCGATCTGCCGACAAGGATGCGTGGGCCCAGCTACTTATGGAACTTTTTGCAAACCTCGATGCAGTAACAGAGTCGAGGGATGAGCTGACGCCGGTTCTTATTGTCTGCACGCAGGTTCAGCAGCTCTGTCAGTCGCTCGGAATTCATGTTCGTGCGGAGGATGAAGCGCGTATTGATGCGGCGGCGGCCCAGCTAGGTGTCGTCAATACTGGGCTGTTCCGCATCGCGGCGAACAAAGTCAAGAATGCGAAGAACTTACTTAGCTTGGTGAGCGCACTGCAATCTGTGCGCCACTCGGAAGATATCGGCTTTGATGTTCAATGGGTGGTCCGAGCAGCACGAGCATTCCTAGCCGAAGACGAGAATCTCGGGAATGTAGCGGAGGCAGTTTTCGCGGCGGAGCTTCTGACGGAGCATGGCATCAGTTCGCCAGCTAGCGATAAGACGCTCCGCTTGCCCGAGCGCATCGAATCTCCGCTGCGTATGCTTGAGTTGCTGGCTTGTGAAAAGATAGACGTGGAATTGCTGGCGTTCGATGCAAAAGAAAACCTAGTTCGTCTTTTTACGAGGAGCGGTAAAACAACAGTCACCCGAGAGACTGGTTTCTCAATCAACAGAATGAGCGAGTGGTCTGCGTCCTTTCCCTACGGTTTCGGGCTCGACGAAATGAACAAGGACCCTAACCTCTTCTACAACGGCATGCGCGGGTTGGAGCTTAGAGGTTCCGTTCCGACGCCGTGTCTGTTCGTATTCGATACGAAATTGAATCGTATTCCTCCGCAGCTCCTTCTCGTAGAAGGAGAGCTGCTTGGTCGGAACGTCGCCACCGCCGTGGTTCCATCGCTTACGTGGTTGGAATCGGCTTTGAGGGTTACGAGAGAGGACTTTGGAAAGCCATGTGCATGGATATCTATCGAATCGAAGGATGGAGTTGAGGGTACGCTGTATGGTGTAGCAGAAAGGCTTAAAGACACACTGAAAGAGAACGACATCGTTCTTGACAAGGGGGCTGCCCTGCCGGCCGGACTAAAAGGGGCGGAACTTGCCATCGTGGCTGCACACGGTGGGCTTACGCAGGAAGAGACATTCTTTCAGGTGGTCTCTGACGAGGCTGTGCTGCGCGTCAGCGCTCTCGATCTGGCGCGCGCGCTGGAGGGGGCCGGGGTGGTTGTGCTTTTTGTCTGCAGTGGCGGGAGACAAACCCAGCATCCGAACGCAAGTACGACCGTAGGATTGCCCAAACAACTGCTCGACAGAGGATGCTTGGCGGTTGTCGCTTCGCCTTGGCCGCTGGATTCGCGTGTGCCCTCGCACTGGCTCCCGACGTTCTTAGAGAAATGGGTTGAAGGCGAGCGCGTGATTGACGCGAACTTTGCGGCGAATCGCGCGGTCTTGAAGGGAATGGGAGACAGCCCAAGAGACACGATGGCGATGACGGTATACGGCAATCCGCTATTGCGAAGGCCGCGATAAATGAAGGGAGTGTGCATGCCGCAGATCTCTGCGCCTTACTTATCGCTTGCGTCTTGGCTTCTGGGTTCGCGAGCTGCCTGCAACGCTAGTCAGTTGCGGAGTCGAATCTAACTTTTCGGGCTGCGCTTTGACCTGCCCCGGTAATTTCGGCCGAACGTAAACGTGGAAGAATGCCCTCGCCAACCAGCGAGGCAGAGATGCGCAA
>JAJDFF020000662.1:0-10678 GCA_021527025.2 Geoglossum cookeanum | reverse complement strand
TGTGCGGCCACTCCAACTAGCGGGTTCGTTATTGACATCAGCATTCGCAGCGAGTAGCCGCTCTACAACCTCAAGGTGGCCGCCCCCTGAAGCTGCCTGTAGTGCCGTGCGGCCACCCTGATAAGCGGGCCCGGCATTGACATTAGCCTTTGCGGTGAGCAGCCGATCCACAACCTCGAGATGACCGCCCTCTGAAGCTGCCTGCAGCGCTGTGCGGCCATAGCCGCTAGTGTGTTCAGCGTTGACGCTGGCTTTGGCGTCGAGGAGCCTTTCAACCATGTCCAAGTGTCCGTTTTGTGCTGCCGCTATTATCGCCATATCCCGTTCTGTCTTCGAACACAAGGAGCACTTAACCAAACTGCTAGCAATATTCAGGCAATTTTGCGCAGCTGATTGGATCAAAAGGCGTCTTCGTTGTTCAGGTGAGAGGGGATTAGTATCAGAATCTGCTGCTAACTGAAACAGGCCAGCGTGGTCATGCTCGATAATCCATTGGGTGATATCAGGAGTCATACACTCCCATTCGTGAGGCGACCAAGGGAGAAGCGCAAAGGATTCGGACGAGAGTAGGGGTTTCCATAGGAGCCATATTTTGCCGTCCTCTTCCTTAAAATCGGTGGTGTGCAGCAGCCAGTATTTACTCGCGTATGCAAGGAAAGGGTAATTGGTCTGAAGTTTTCTTAATGATCCTGCATTTGTCGCACCTACAATATCCTGAAATTGGTGCAGCAAGTTGTCGTCGGAACTGCGTTGGACCCGCCTTAGTTTCGACAAAGACCTTGCGACTCTTGATCCTAGGCTTTCAGATAATAATGCCTGCAATAGCACCTGCCGGTTGAGTGGAGGAGCATTCGAGACCTTTATTAATTGTCTTTTGAAGTCGTTAAAATTTAGATATGTCACACAGACCCCACCGGCTTCGTGGTCGACTTCAGATAGCTGGAAGTGGAATTTCGATAATTGAGAGTTGTTGAGTTCTGATATGAAAAAGTCCTTTACGGTAGGATGAGCAAACTGGACCACTTGCTCTTCCTCATCGATGCATATCAGGTCTCCACACCAAGAAATAGCCTGGCTAATATCATTGACGAGACGTTCTAGCCTCCGAAAGGCCTGGCAGGGCTCAATGGCAATAGCTTCACGAAGCTCATCAAGTGACAAGGGTCGCTTTGCAGCCGCAACCCAACGGAAAACTTTTCTTGCAATCTCTGCCTTTCCTGCGCTGACGATCTTGATGAGGACACGTTCGTACCACTCCGGCAAGCTTCTAGGAAGACGTTTAAGTGCATTTCGAATATCTTCGTCATTTACCTGATTGCAAATGTCGCGTATCTGGAAAGAAACCAGAAGGAACCTAACTAAGTTAGCGAGTATATGGGAACCAGTGTTTTTATGGTTAACTGACATTCCTTGAGCTCCACTGACAAGGACATCTTCAATTTCCGTTATGAGCTCTGGGTTTCCAACTTTCAAGTCACCATTTTCCCTTTTCGCCTCCAGGTCGCTTTTGATATAACTCGCAATATCAGCGTGGGCTCCTGGAGAATTCATTGATACGTGATGATAAGACTTGAAGAATCTTTTAATCTCTAGGCCAACCTGTGGGCGACTCGCGATGAAGATCTTGAAGCTTCGTGGGGAACGAGCTGCGACTTTAGATAAAGCTATAAAGAGAATATTATGCTCATCTTTCGTGCATTCATCAACTCCGTCAATTATGATAAAACGACTTTTCAATGCCGTAATTTGGTCAATAAAGAGAGCCTCAAGGTCGTCTAAATCTGGCAGTCCACTTTTTAACAGCTTCGTTAAACGAGCTTCGGTGGTTTTTGACATATTCTTGATATCCAAGCACTGCCTAGTCAAGCTTCTTAATATCGCGCTGGCCGTAAGTGACTCGGCATTGTCGAATCGGCAGAAAAAGAAGATTACCCCAACCCCCGTCGAGGTATCTCGGCGAAATAGGTCATCGATAATGCTGGAGCTATTTTTGCAACGTTAATGCATATAATGTGAACTGCCACGAATAAACTTACGTGAGAACGGTTTTACCTGTCCCAACTATTATATATGTCACTATGGTTCAACTAGGGCAGAAATAATTTAAGCATTTATTAAGTACTCACGGAGGCCAGAGCACCAGAATAAGGACAGATCGCCAACTAGCCAATTCTGGTAGTCTTTGGTATCAAGGAGCCACGAGCTAGTGGTCCAATGCTTCTTCTTTCGGGCCTGCTTGAAAGAGGACATGTAGTCGTAGTCTGAGAGCTTCTCGAGGAGATGCTGTCGTCCTAGCCCTAATTGACGTTCATTACCGAGGACTCATCTAAGTTTTGAAATGACCCTTACTAGATTCTCGCTGGTCAACCTGTAACCGCCATTTGCGTTCTTCGATGCGATGCAAATCTCCTTTTTTTCTATATCGTGAACTCTTTTTACGTTCTGCTATCTGTAGCAGACTTTCGCGATCTGCAGCCTGCTTCGAGGCGAGTGATATTTCATCTTTAACCTCCTTACTCTGCCTCCGCAACTCCTCTTCGAAGGAGCCAAACTCGGTTTCGAACGGCCTCCATAGTATCACCGCGAGTTGTTGCAGTCCTGAGAGTCATAAGCTAGTCAGCATTGGCGAAGGCCGTTGATGCTAAGTAATCCTTTAAATACTTGCCTTGTCTCTGGCCGACTTCTACCGCTTTCTGACAGAGCCTTACAATAGTTGCATAGTAGTTGCAGAGCGCAGCTTGCAGTCTTTCCGAGTCCATATACAGAGCTTGATATTCCATATATCGTGGACAGTTGCTTCGTATGTTCATGAAAATTGTGGAAAGCTTGTCAAAGTATGTTGAAAATCTGCTTACAAACTTTCCGAATGTCAGCTAATCCGATTTACTTTCCCCAGGTATAGCGATGAACCTACCAGAAAAGCGAACTTTATGCTCCCCCAAACCAGTGCTGCGATCTCTGGATGCGACGTGACAAACGTTTCCACGATAGATGAAAACTGTTGGACCGACTCGAGGACACCACAGAGACGACTAGCCACACAGCGACTCATACGTTTAGCATTCTCATCGTCCACCTCTTTGGTGAAAGTGATGACGGCTGCTGCATCTGGAACTGCGTTGAGTGCCTGAAGACGAGCCCGCTGCTCCGGCGTCAAGGAACTTTGAAAGTCGGACAAAGCATCGCGAAGCGGTACAGCGACACTGGTGGATTCTTACTACAGGCTTCAGAGTTATATGGGTGCTGCAGAGTCTTACTCATTCGAATTCGGTGCCATGCCGTATAACGCAACCCCGTTTCATCTGGAGAGAGGCTAGGAGTTGTGGAGAGAGGCTAGGAGCTGTGAAGGGAGTCGTGCAGTCGGGGCTGCCACGCCAAGAAGCGCCACGAGGCGTGCCACGCTGCTGACCACATTTCGTGCATTAGCTACTTTCTTGAGCACGACACCACACTGCTTGAAGCGGCTGCAGTTTTGGGCGGACCTTCCGCTGGGAATCCATCAGCGGGTAGGATCACTTTCAGAGGGTGGATGATAGCACAGTTGTCCGTTTGGGAAGGTCGAGCGATGGCTGCCCTCCAGCAGCGAAATTGCGTCAGCATTTTCGCCCCGGGTTGATTTGAGTTAAAAACCCCCACAATTGGGTTCCTGTTAAAGCAGCCTCATCCGGAGATTTATTTGGCCAGAACCCCCACAAAGGGGTGTTTTTTATTTTTATTTTATTTTATTTAGGGTTAACTAGTTACGGTCGTAATGCGGACCATCTACGCACGAGCAGGCCTCTAGGGCAGCTTCTAGCAAGCACAATGCCGTATGCTTTCAGCCGGTGTGGGTTTTGTAGGTGGGTTTTGAAGATCCGCTGGATCTGGTGCGGCACCCTATCCTAGTTTCAACGTTGACACAGTAACGGGTCCGGGGTTGCGGGGGCAAACGCACAAGGACAGTAGCGGGAAGGGAAGGCTTACCTAAAGCATATATAATATATGGAAGCACTACATACATCAGATCTCGACAGCAGGTTCACCAAAGAATAAGGGTAACTATACCCAGCCGGAAGGCTAAGGGCAACAGAGACGCCATCTAGTTTCAGACTGGGTCGGGATTTCGTACAAACTTGTCGATGGCAACTTTTTCGCTGATTCATGGCAACGCGGCTGTTGTTGATACACAGCCTGAAGCTATGGCTCTTCGACCTATTGCCATCTACATTACTCATTTTTTTGCATGAAGATACAAAGGGGAATTTTTCAGGGTGAAGCAATCTTCTGTAAATAGATACCATTTATCGCACCAAATCCATCGGGATTTGTCATGGGGGGGGGGTTGTTCCTGAGCTACCGCCAGGTAATCTTCCAAAGAGAGAGAGGGACGGTGAAACAAACACCTTGAGGCCAGAGAGCCCATCAACGAGTCTCCGTGACTAGAGAAAGACGTTTCGTCCACAGCCAAGATAGACTTCGAGATAAGTAAAAGAGGGAGATAACTAGCGGTTGAGCCCAAAACGGCCTAACCTACAACTCAAAAACTCAAAACGCACTCCCAGCAGCAACATCATTACTACCGCCGGAACCCACCCCAGATATCTCAATATCACGGTACCGCAGGGCCTCATAGCGCCCACCCCTAGGAATCCCAAGTCCATCAACGTCTTTGCTAGGGCCTCTGCCTGTGCTGGTGACGTCAGAGCGCCACCACAATACCCGCCCACGATGAAGGCGTCACCAAGTGTGCGCCTGTGCGTGAAGGCCTCTCAGCCCAAACCCCAACACTCCCTCCAAAAAGGTCGTTCTCGCCAGCGCATTTTCGCACAAAGAGCCCCCCCCCCACCTGACGCGTAATCTACTTTCTCCCTTATGACCTCGTTCCGGCCATTAGCGATTCTATCAACACCAACGGTAAGTCCTCTACGATTGCCTCTTGCTCTGGATTGGAGAGGGCGCTAGGGGATATGGGGGACTTTTCTGGTCAGCCGGCGCGAGGGCGAATTGGTTGGGGACGACGATAAAGAAAAATTGCTGAGGCCGTTGAAACTGTTGAACACTGCGGCACTAGCACGATCCGGGCCACTATATAAATTCTCCTCTTCCCATGTAGCTAGGTAGTCAATCGATAGGATTTATTCTCAACTTCAATAGAAACAACTTCTGACCCACCCAAACACTTTTGTACCCGTAATACTTAATAGTCGCTGCACCCAACCTAACTCAGTAGGCAGTACTTCGACCAGTAAGTTATCTGTTCAAGCCTTGGTTACGCCGCTAGACAGGTATCTGCACCACCAATTTAATCTAATCCCTCCTGGAATTAGCCAGGATCAATCGGCAGCACGCTCAGTCCCCTGTCATGAAGTACATTCTAGTATCTGGAGGTGTCATTAGCGGCATCGGGAAGGGTGTCATTGCTTCCTCTACGGGCTTACTACTCAAAACAGTCGGATTGAAGGTGTCATCAATAAAAATTGACCCGTACATGAATGTCGACGCTGGCACCATGGCGCCTACGGAGCACGGGGAAGTTTTTGTACTTGATGACGGCGGAGAAGTCGACCTCGACCTGGGGAACTACGAGCGCTACCTCAACATCACGTTAACGCGGGAGAATAACATCACAACAGGGAAGATCTACCAACACGTAATCGAGCGAGAGAGGCGCGGTGACTACCTTGGTCGTACCGTCCAAGTCGTGCCTCACCTGACGGATGCCATCCAGGATTGGGTCGAACGGGTAGCGCTGGTACCTGTCGACGATACCAACGAGGTGCCTGATGTGTGCATTATCGAGCTTGGGGGCACGGTGGGGGATATTGAAAACGGGCCATTTGTTGAAGCCATGCGGCGGCTGCGCCGACGCACTGGCAAGGCCAATTTCTTGCAGATACATGTGTCCCTGGTCCCCATTGTGGGGGAAGAGCAAAAAACAAAGCCCACGCAACAGACCATTCGGGATGTGCGCAGTGCAGGATTGAGCCCCGACCTGATTGTATGCCGCTGTATCCAGCCCCTGCGCAGTTCCACTATCGACAAAATCGCCCAGTTCTGCCAGGTGGAGCTTGACCAGGTCGTCGCTGTGCACGACGTTTCCTCGATGTATCACGTCCCGGTACTTCTAGAGAGCCAAGGCCTTATCCGCCATCTCCGCGATATCCTTGAGCTAGATGCCCTCGCTATATCCCCTAGCCTGTCGAGAAAGGGAAAGGAGGTTTGGGCAGGGTGGAAAACTCTCACGCTCGCACAAGACCGGCTCATTGACTCGGTTTCGATTGCCCTCGTAGGAAAATATACGAATCTGCACGACTCATACCTTAGCGTCATCAAATCCCTCGAGCATGCATCGATGCGATGCGGCAGGAAGCTCAATCTCGTATGGGTTGACGCCTCGCACCTGGAACAACAGTCTAATCAGGATAGCCCCACCGAATTCCGCAAAGCCTGGCATGAAGTCTGTACCGCCAGTGGCATATTAATTCCAGGTGGATTTGGACACCGAGGCACTGAAGGCATGATCGCCGCCACAAAATGGGCCCGGCAGAACAAGATTCCATTCCTGGGTATCTGCCTCGGAATGCAACTCGCGGTCATTGAATTTGCTAGAAACATATGCAACATACCACATGCGTCATCGGACGAGTTCGCCGAGTGCTGCCCAGACCCTGTGATCATATCAATGCCGGAAATCGACAAGTCCAAACTCGGCGGCACCATGAGACTAGGCCTGCGTTCCACGCTCTTCCAGACGGGCAGCGAATGGAGCAAACTACGGCAGCTCTACGGCGACGAGAAGGAAATCTTCGAACGCCACCGTCACCGCTACGAGGTTAACCCGCAATATATCGACCGTCTAGCAGAAGGCGGGATGGACTTTATTGGGAAAGACGACAAGGGCGAGCGGATGGAAATCCTGGAGCTGAGGGACCATCCGTGGTTTGTGGGCGTGCAGTTTCACCCAGAATATCGGAGCAGGGTCCTACACCCGAGCAAGCCATATCTCGGGTTTGTGGCGGCGAGCGCGGGGTGTCTTGACGTCTTCGCAAAGGCTCCTGTCGTCGTTGTTGCGAATGGCATCTAACATGGGCAGGCGTGGAACGCCACCGCATCATCCCACATCCACCGACAGGACATCATCTTCATACCAGAGAGCTAGGGTACCCCCGAGTTTTTCAACAACGCTCCGACTTCTAGGTATCAATCAGCATCGGTATGGAGGCGTGATTCGCAAGGCAGACAGCACAAGTATTGCTTCGAGGAGAATCCCCGCTCCCGGAGAATGGGGCATTAACTAGCCAGCTATTTAGTTTGCCACGATTACATACCCACTACTAGGACCATCCTCAGACTCGTCAAAATAGCGTGCGGTCCTTCGACCGGACCAGTAAAGATTGTCATGTTCGCAGACCCACATTGTGTGGATCGAACTCGGAGATATGTTTGTATTCTCTGAAGACGGCACATGTCCTGGAGTTCGGGCAACTGTAAGACATCCAAGAGCTGCGTGTGGAACCCCGGGTGGTAGTCGTTTAGTAAAGGAAATACTTTCGTGGCGCACTTGTCCATGGATACCCAGAGCTCAAACAGGTTCAATATCAAGATACTCATTTGCTCTGGACTAGAATCATATGAGTCGCCCACAGTTTCCAAGTAATTCTCGATTCTTCTTGCTAGCCTCACACAGCACTTCTCGCACTTAGTCACTGAAGGTGGTGTCGTCCAATCGCTAGACTCAATCGTCCCTTCCATTTCTGTGAGTGAGAAATAGCAGTCTGCGAATACGCTGAGAGGCTCGGTAGTCACTCTGGGGCGGAGATGAAGCCAAAGAGCTGGGCTTCTCATTCTGCCTAGAGGCAGCTTGAGGATATTCTGCAGATATGACGCACTATAAGGAAGGCGAAGACGTAAATCTTTGTCGTCCGCACAGAATGGAAGAGATGGAATTGGCCTTTGAATGGTCTTTTTGAAAGCAGCCCAAGCTGAGTCAATCCGCTGTGTTGCCCCCCTAATTGCTTCTTGGAAGATCGGCCCAACCGCTGCGAACATCCGTACGTAGACATGGCGAAGGGAGGCTGGAGCTCTAGCCTTGTCGACCTCCAGCTTAGCAAGACGGCGACATAACTTCGCTTTCAGGAAAGTGCATGGCTCTGGGCCTAGACGTCCTGAGGAATCGACAAGAAAACGAGCAAGCACAACGGAAATGAAACTTGTAGTGTTCTCGCCCCGTCTCGCTGCCAAGTATGAAACACAGTAGTCTAGACGTTGGACGGAGCACAAGCCAGTGTGCGCATCTTCTCCAAGGCAGTTCTGCGTCATTCCAGCACACATCATCTCTCACACGCTTGCGAAGCGTGACGGCGGTGAGGTATATGTCAACACAATCAATGCGGCTCAACAAAAACCTCGAGAAAGCGTCGAGTATGACCACTTCCGGTCTCGACGTCAGCCTGCCAGATTCAGCTCAGCGTTAAGGGTATGAAGGTGAGTATATCGCTGTGACGATAAAGCTCGTGGGTGCCTTGAAGGAAGTCCAACGTCTCATGGTTCTCATGGATACCGCAATGCCATACAAAGACTGTCCGTCGTCGTTTCTGAGCAACTGGGGTTGAACCATGCCTGATGGTTTCTCGCTTGCACTCTAATCCCCCAAATGTACTTCTGTCCTCCTATGTATGAGTCTGAAAACATATTGGTATTTCTAGATTTTGCCTTCCCCCTCGCCATGACCCGCCTCCACCACAAGTGAAAGGTGGATGGCTGGGTGCCTACTAGATACGTGATTCTGCTCAGTCGGGGGCTACCCGGAATGACTTCTGACTAAGCCACCTTTGCTTGGCTAACGTTATCAATAGCCGCTTTGACATCATTACCTCTAGCAGCTGGATCTGCATGATATCACTTAGATACAAGAGATGGATCAAATCCGGAGACTTCACGTCGACGATGCTTGCGACAACTTCATTGCCTCAATCGATCGAGCTGCTCTTTGCAATCTGGCTTCATCATTTCACGATGGTAGACCATGCCAAATACTTTCAGAGCCAATAATGGGTAGTTACAATGTTTGTTTTCCTGTGGCCTTTGAAGATGAGAGATAGATGGTACGCATCCCATTAGTCCCGTGTGTGGCATTCCCAGAGGAAAAACTGAGAAGCGAAATAGCTACGATGAAGTAAGTAGCCGGGGAAAATGCATCATTGGCGATGCATCCGCCAGAGTGGACTAATCGCGAGTCTAGGTATCTCGTGGAGCAGACCACCATTCCCATACCACGCCTGTTCGGCTATAGATTCGGGGACAATAATCCGACGGGCCTTCCCTTCATGCTTATCGAGTATATCGAGGGTGCACCACTGTCCACAGTCGATTTGGCCAACCTCGGCGAGGAACAAAGAGCTCATCTCTATGGTCAACTGGCAGATATTCTGATTCAACTCAGACCCCAAGAATTTGATCGTATAGGATCTCTCACGCTTGATGAGCATGACGAGTCTTGGATCTTTGCTGATAATCGGCCTCTCACTATCGATATTAATGACCATCAGATTGGTGGCCTAGATGCCGCTAGTATTGTGGGGCCCAGGCGTACATACTCTTCCGCGATAGACTACGTCTACACTCTTATGCAGCTAGTCTTCAATCAATTCCACCAACAGCGAAATAGCATATACCAAGAAGAAGATGCACGGCGCCATCTGTATGGCCTTCAAAAGTTTCATGATCTCTTGATGGGATGGGTTCATCCCGAATACAACGATGGGCCGTTCGTTCTGATGCACGGTGACTTCCGTAGGTCGAACATTATGGTTGATCGAAACCTGAACATCACGGCTATTATCGATTGAGAATGGAGCCGAACGGCTCTAGCGCAACTCTTTATGCCGCCCGCCTGGCTCAGAGGATGTGAAGTTGATGGGCTACTCTCCATTAGAGGGATTCGCTATATGGACGAGCTCTCCAAGTTTAGGAATATAGTGAAAACAAAGGAGAAGGATCACCATCGGCTAGAGAAAGGAGGACGCCATGTTCCATTATCAAAACTCTGGTGTGGGATTGACCATGACGCAAATTTTTTCATTGCTTATACGCTTTTGCGATTCGACATCCTTGGAGATATCTACTAAGGTGATCTCGACAGGCGCTACCATAGCCGAGACCCTGAAAGTAGAGTTAAGAGCTTCTATGAGTCACAGGCAACGAAGGATTTGGTCGAGGTCGTGGAAAGAAAGCTGCAAGAGTTAGAAATCTACAAGAAGGATTTATCCAATATCCCTACATAAAGATGCCATAGATTGCCACGGTTTCCGAATCTCAAGCCTTCTGAATATCATTCCCACCCTGGGTTCCCCCCCCTCTTATCCTAGGCCTCGGAAAACATATCTGTGCTATCCTCCAGTAAGGTCACTGATCTAAAGGCCATATATGGTGTATTGCGCGATCTTATCGTTTGTGCCACCCATGCGCCACAGATTGCTTCATCTATACTTGTTGTATTGAGCAGCGATTCGTTTGGGTCGATCGGGTAGGGTAGCGTAGATAGTAGTCACAATGTAGTCACAGGGTAAACAAAATTGGGGCTTGTAGGTATCGGCAGCGGGGTTCTTAATTGACTTATTCTACTTGAAATACTGAGCACTCAGGCTGCTTATATAGCCAGCTGAGCGCTCATCACGCTGCCCCGAGGGCAGCCTCACCG
>JAJDFF020000661.1:0-10690 GCA_021527025.2 Geoglossum cookeanum | reverse complement strand
AGTCGGCGGAACACAACATGCTGGCCTACGTCAAAGGGCCGGTTCATGAAGTGAGGCTAGATGGCCTGACATCGTTGACCACGCCGGCGCTTGCCGTGCTGACAGCGGAAGAAGAAATCGCGCTGGCGCGAAAGAACCCGACGCTGCATCTGCACGATCTTGCCACGGTGCGATCGCAGAAGCTCGACCTGAAGGTCGTGGAAATCCGGCCGTAGCCCCGAAGGCCGGCTCGGCGCGTCAGCTCGTCAACAGAACGTCGCCGAGATACGCCAGCCAGATGCCGAGCGTGACGACGAAACTGACGGCAAGCTGAACAGCGGCGAAAAAATATGGGACGACATCATGATCGCCGCGCACGGCGACAGGGACGCGCATCCCCAGACCCACCGCCAGGATCCCGATCGTAACCGGGACCAGGATGACCCAACCAGGTATTAAACCCACCATACACAGCACTCCAACCAAAGGTGTCCCAGCCCAAGGTCAGATGCTCCACATGCTCCCAAAAAGTTTCATTTTCGTGACCGGCAAGTATCGAAACGTGTCTGGTTCCAGCTGGATCAACATGCAACACGCGCCGGGCCAAGTCAGCGCGCCGACTACACGCACGAAAATGCCCGGCACGTTCATAATGGAACGCACCGGGCCAAGTCCTGGGAGGAAAAGCAGACGGGAACCGGTCTGCCAGCGGATTCATGAATGCCTGCGGAACCGCGCGGTTCCCTGTGGTTCCAGCCGCAACCGTAGCACTGTCATCGTGTCGCGACTGTGAGGCAGATCACATCGAATATCATTCGGTTTAATGCCGGCTGAGCGCGAGCCACACCAGCCCGAGCAATCCCGTCACCACGATGGTGACGGCGGCGCCCAGGCCCTTGCGCTTGACGGTGTCGCTCGCTTCGCGCCAGGCGCGCAGATGCGCAAAATCCTTCTGCACGGCGATCACCGCTTCAGGATCGTCGGCGTTGACGCCGAGCGCCAAGAACAATTCCTTGACGGTGGCGCGCGCCACTTCCTCGGCAATGTCACGCACATCGCTGCTGCTGGTCATCATCCTCTCCTGAAAATCCGCGACACCCGCTCCACCGCACTCGCACCGAAATACGAGACGATCACGGTCTGGAAGACGCTCCAGAAATTCGGATCGAGCGCATCGGTGACGCCGAAACCAAGCACCTTGTCCCAGACCACCACCTTGAACGCGAAGATGATGAAGGGAGCCGCAAACAACGGGCGGATGATCGCGGTGAACCAGCGTCCCTGTTCGGCGATCAGCAGCTTCGTCGCTTCATTGCGCGCGGCGATGTCGGCGTCGATCTCCTTCTGCAGGAGATCCAGTGCCATCTGGTCCTGGGTGTTGATCGATGCCAGCCGCGCCTTGTAGGCACTTAGCAAGCCGGAGACGATGGGACCGCCGAGAAAGCCGAAGATCGCGCTCCACATGACTCACGCCTTGCGGATCGAGCGCAAACGCGTCAGCAGCGTCACCGCCGAGATGCTCAGCAGCACATAACCGAGCGTTTTGGTATCGGCACCGATCACCGCCGAGAGATTCGCTTTCAGATCCGGATCACCGAAGATATCGGCGATGCCATCGAGCTGCTGCATGACGACGCCGACCACCGCCATGACATACGACCAGGCAACGGTCAGTGAATTCCAGGCCAGCGCCTTCGCCTTCTGCCAGACGGTGCGAGCCTCACGGTAGAACGCCTGCAGCGCCGGTACCGCCTTGAGCAGCGGACGCAGGACGAGCAGATAGGCGGGAACGAACACGAGCAGCGAGAGAGCGGACCAGATCATGAGAAGCTCCTTTTGAACAAGGCAGCGATCCACGCGCCGAGCGAGCCCGGAGTGGGATTTGTGATGGAGGGTTTGGCAGGTGGTGCCGGCGCGGCCGGCGGCGACGTCGTTCGCTGGCCAAGGCCATCGCCAACGGAGGCATCGATCGCGGCCATCGCCAGCAGCAGTCCGGCGCAGCCCGGCTGGCTGTCGACGACATCGGGATCGTATTTGCCGTCGGCAATATACTTGCCACGAACATATTGGTCGGTGCCGGCCCAGATGTAGGGCGACGGCCGGCCGCGGTTCGCATATCCGAGGCCGTTGTACTGCTCCAGCAGCGTCATCGTGCCGCCCGGCGACCAATCCTTCCACTTCGCCGCATGGGGCGCGCAGTTGATCAGCGCATCGACGGCAGCCGCCTGCCACGACACAAACGGCCCGCGCCCTTTCGGCACATGGGTGGATACCCGCGCCCACGGATCCCCCTGGGCGATCGACGCATCCCAGCGCTGCGACGCCTCGCGCTCATGGATCACGGCGATGACAAACCAAGGCACCCCGGTCAGCACCGAGACCGCCTGATAGCGATCTCGGGCCGCGACCAGCCGCCGGGCGATCGTTCGGAACGCGGCGCCTTTCGCGACTTGCACCCTGACCTTGGACCAGCGGGCGGCATTCGCTGCCACGAGGGCTGCGGTGTTCATGGCAAGGCTCCAAAGAAAAAGCCGCCCGAGGGCGGCCGGTTAGACATTTCTAATCATCGCTAAACATTGCTGAATGTTGCCGTTTGTGGCAGTTTCGCGAAATGGGAGCTGGTGATTTACGATGGTTCGATGCTGCGCGCGGCGTTGCTGCGATCGTCGTGCTTTTGAGCCACACCTATTACGTTCTGATTTCGACCACGCTAAATTCGGATCGCGTCGCAACGGCTTTCAGTGCCGCAGCCGAGTATGCCGTCTACGTCTTCTTTTTTATGAGCGGGTTGTTGATCACGCTCAGCATACGTAACAATCTGTCCCGGAATGGTCGGTTCGATGCAACTGAATACACACTGTCGCGCGTGGCCCGCATCTATCCGCCGTTGATCGGCGCGATTATCGTTATCATCCTCGTTGGAACGATCATCGAGGTCGCGCCCCTTCCTGATTTGCTTCTGCCGAGCCGTCCACGCTACGAATTTCGTTACGCCGATGCGATAACATCCCTTGCAATGCGCAACGGCTTCAGGATCTCGAATGGCCCGCTTTGGAGCCTCTACATCGAGGGACAGATTTACATCATCGTCGGCGGCGTTTGCATGGTCGGTTGGTCGCGAAAATTACTGCCATCCATTCTTGGCGCCGCGGCGATTTACGTTGGTTTCCGGCTCGCTCGATCGACACCGTATTTTTTATTTTATGCTCTGATCTGGTCGGCCGGGGCGCTGACTTGTTTGGCCGCGAAAGATATTCCCAAACTACTTGCGCCGCCGAACTTCATCGTTACGATAGGAAGTTTTTCGTACAGCCTCTATATCATCCATTTTCCTCTGTTGCTGCTGTTCTTGTCGCTCGCAAGAGCAATCGGGATTGAGGGCATCACTGCAAGCGTTGCTGCGGCTTTTATTTCGGTCCCCTTGATCTTGCTGGCCGCTTATGGGTTCTCGCGCGTATTTGAACGTCCGGCAAGATTCCGCGCGCTATTTTCCCACATCAAGCGCCTTCCAGTCGCAGCCTAGATCACACACAGCAGCACAGTTCATGGCAATTTTCCACCAGAGAGGTCCGGCCAGGGCTGGCCGGGTTGAATTATGGCGCTGCGTTTCCTAGTGTCCGCCGTGTCAAGCTGGTCAGAAGTTCTGCAAGGTAGATAAAATGGTCGAAGCCCCGTTTGGGACGTATGCCCCCAATGTCGTGCAAAACATCCTGCTGGCGCTGATCCAGAATTCGAAACTGAAGCGCGGCGCGTTTCGCCCGCTGATGTCGCGCCTGATGGGCGCCGCGCCCATCGACACAGTCTATCAGGGCGCCCGCTTCCGGCTGCACCACAGGGACAGCGGCACCGAGCGCGGCGCGCTGTTCAATCCCGACTACAATCTCGAGGAGCTCGACTTCCTGCGCGAACACACACCAGTCGACGGTGTATTCGTGGATGTGGGCGCCAATGTCGGCACTTTCTCCGTTGTTTTGGCTCTGCGTGTCGGCCGCAACGGACGCGTACTGGCGATCGAGCCCTATCCTAGCGCCCACCAGCGCCTTGCCTTCAACACCGGCCAGTTGTCATTCGAGAATGTGACGCTGGTGCGCTCCGCTGTCGGCGATGCCGAGGGCGAGCTGACCATGAGTACCTCCGCGGAGAATCTCGGCGCCTCGCGGGTCAGCGACCACGGCCTCACTGTGCCGGTCAGGACGCTGACGGCCGTGCTCGGCGAAGCCGGGATCGCGCGCATCGACGCCCTGAAGATCGACGTCGAGGGTTATGAGGACCGCGTGCTGACGCCGTTCTTCCGGGACGCACCGCCCGACCTCTGGCCCGGCGCCGTCGCCATCGAGCACCTCGAGCGCACGGATTGGCAGAACGACTGCATCGACGACATGGAGAGCCGGGGGTACAAGATCACTGGGAAGACCCGGAGCAATACGTTTTTGGTCAGACGAACGCAGTAAGTGCGGATCGCTCTGTGCGATCGAGGCGTCTCAGCGCTGCGAAGCGGCTTTCTCGTTAGCCTAGATCGACAAACCCTCTCGCCGCCAACCTTCGATAGCCAAGCGAATGCCTGTTTTAAAATCGCGCGGGGATATAGCGAGCTCATCGTGCATCGCGGAGACTGGGATACTGACATTCTCGGTAAAGCGCCCGACGACACCGGCATCAAGCCGCGCAATGCCAAGCCGCTTCAATGCAGAAAGCGCCAACACAATCGGCGCAATAGGAACAGCCATGACGCGGCGCGGATAGCCGGCGGTTTGACCGCACAACTCTGCCATCTCGCGCCACTCTAGAGGAGGCCCACCAATTGGAATAACGTTCGGCCCGCGCCATTTGCGCCTAGTTGCCGCGAACAGGCTGTCAACGACATCGTCGATATAGATCGGTTGAACTTTATTACGTCCTCCACCGGGCGCAGGAATGACCGGAAATCGGCGAATAAGAGCAAGCAGCCGCGAGATATTGTTTTCCTGCCTGCCTCCGTAGATCATTGTCGGATGTAGCATCACGCCATCTCGGCCACTCGCGAGAAACACCCTCTCCGCCTCTCGGACCTCGTCAGCGCGCGGGTTCGGCACTGTCGAATACCTCCAAGCTGACCCCGTAAAGACAAACGATCTGACGGCCGCCGGTGCAATTTGCAGAAGCCTCGCCGTGTGCCGTGCATGAGCGCACGACACAACAATTTCGGCGCGCGCCACCGCATCAGCGATTCCATGACCGGCATCAAGATCAACGAGGTAATCCGCTCGACTATTTCGCGAAGCCGTAGCAACGGTGTACTCGGCATCCCGCAGCTTCTTGACCAGCCGCACACCAATATCTGTTGTCGCGCCGAAGATAAGGATCATAGCTGCATTGTACAGCGGAGAAATAGTGAGAAACAAGCCTCATCAGAGGACGCGCAATAGCATTGGCAACACCATAGTTGGCGGCATGACCTGCACGGGCGAGCTGGTGCCGCCCTGAGCATTGCCGGCGAACGTGACATTCGAACTGTTAAGCCCAGTTAAAGCATTCGAAACATTAATTGGTTGAGCAAACTGACCTCCGCCCGCAAATCCCTGTCCGGGAGAACCGCTGCTGCCGAGACCATTGCCGCCCGAAACGGGGTGTGCATGCGTAGGATCGTTGATATTGATCGTGCCCGTTGGCGTGTACGGCGGTAGATTTATCGTCACCAACGCTTTGTTCTGCGATCCTCCGCTCGCTCCAAGAACTGTCCCATCGATTCCGCCTCCGACTGACGTAATCCGTCCCATAGCGACGCCTCCCATATTGTCCATGCCGGCAATCACACGCCCTCGCAGATCCGGAATGTTGAACGTCGTAGATCCATCTCCTACGCCAAATGTCGTCCCGATCATCGCAAACAGTGTCGCATAGGTCGTGCGGTTGATCGGCTGTCCATAGGGCAGCACGAACGAGCTGCTCGGCGGCGTGGTCGAAAGATACGGCAAGAATCCGCCGATCGGGATGGCGTAGGGCCCTCCCAAGACGCCCTCCAATACCCATCCTGGGAAGTTGGTGTATCTGATTCGGTAAGGCGTTCCCGCCACCAGGACGCCGGCTGGCAACGGGACAGTGATCGGCGCCATGAACGGAGCCGCTCCAGTACCGTCAACATTAAGCGTGGCGCCTGCCGCATTGGTCGTGTGCGCCCAGAACGCCAGTCCCGTCCCATCAGCGATCGGCGCGCTGAATCCCTGGTTGGTGGTGAGCGTATAGGCCGATGATGTGCCGCCGGTGACTGTCGCCCCCGAGACATCATCCCGATATTTCGCCGCCGCGGCCATCAGGGCACGCACGCCGTCGTTCACGGCGGATGGCGCCATGCCTTCGGGGAACGGGCATGTGCTGTCAGCCGTCGCGTTTGCCGACGCGGTTCGGCTCCACTTCCAGAATGTCATGGGCAACCTCTTTGCTGGTTCAGGAAAAATACGGAGGAAGGGGCATGCGGCCTTGCGCGCTGATGCGCGTACGACGCATCACGAAGTCATGCCGGGCCGATACATCGACCGATGCCGGCGCCGTTCGCATCTGGTACGCGGCGCTCAGACCATTGTTTAGCAGTGCGTACGAGCCGTACGCGCGCAAGCGTGATCCTGTCGCAGGGCGCCGCAGCAGCAATAGCTCGCAGCAGAACGCATACCTCAGCATGAAAAATTTGAGAGACGGGCGGCGCGAGCCTATTGTGGACGATGCCTATCGCTCCCATGCTGATGGGATCAGGCGCACTTCCGAAAGGCGATGGTTAATGCGCAAGGATGGACTGTCCGACGACAGATCAATCCGATCTGCCCTGCTGGACAACGCGATGCCGTTGATTTTCAAAATCGCGATCCTCGGTGGCGCCACCGCCATGTTTCACTGGGCCTGGGATATGGGCCCCGGATTCGCCGTCGTTTATTTCGGCGCTCTGGCAGCAATGCTGGCCGCTGCCGTCTGGCATGTCATGCGGTATCTGACCTCCGGCCCGGCGGATAACAGCGTCATCGATCCGGCCCCGGCCGTGCTCGCGGCTCCGCGTCCGGAGCCGGTTACGCTGCCCGCACCGCAGCTGCCGCGCGGCCCACCTTCTCGGCTCTACGTGCTGGTCGTTCATGGTTTTATCATCACATACAGTCTTGCCATGCCCGCACTTCTCGTGCTGGCCCTGCAATTTGACTGGCTGCGAATGCGGAGCGCGTGGGTTTATTTCCTGGCGGGCATTCTTTTCTTCATATGGATCGGCACCGTCGGGGTGATCCTCGATCAGATTTTTAACGCCGTTGAAAAGCGCTGGCCAAGAACGAAAATCATCCGGACGACTGGATAGTCATCAAGAGTTACTGCATCGAGCGCGGACCCAGCAAAGCCTTCTTCAACTGTGGAGCGCCAGACGGAAGCCGTCGAAATCGGCCGCCCCCACGAAATCACGGCTTAATGGGATAAAGGCTTACACCGATCTGGCAGCCTGTACGACCATAAACAAACGTCATTCCTCCACGTTCAAGATCCGGCTTTCCGCTCATATCTTTGAGTTTTCCATTAGCTTCGCCCAGTTCCCAAAGCACGACGCGAGCCGTTCCGTCTTTGAAAACAAACTCAATTTTGTCGTATTGGCAATTTTCGTTGCAGCCGGCGCGCCTCCTGGAGTTAGAGCACACCAAGAACTTCCTGTGGTCGCCGAGCCCTATGCGCAGCGACCTTGCAGACGCCTCGACCCGATAATATGTTCACTTTGGACCATCGGAATCCGAATGCGTGAGCGATAGATCTTCAGCTCAATTTCCCGATACGTGGGCGCCCCCACCACGGCCGCGCCCTCTGCCGAAATTTCTACGCCCCATCGAACCTCAAGTCCCGGACGACTATCCCGAGCCGCTCCCGCTCGATGATCTCTCCGAGCCGCATCTGCTAGCCGATCGGCTCAAGTCGCATCACGGTCAACTCAAGCCACATCGCTTTCCGGACGTGCTTCATCAGTTTCCGGATCCGCCCCCTTGGGCCAGCCGCGGCATCATAGTGGACAAGATCCTGCACTGGATCGTCCCCAAGGATCGTGGAAGCCCTCGTTCAGAGTCTTTTAATATTGCTTCTTCTCGGGGCCTGCCGGCTTCTTCTCTCTTGAAGACCGGGGCCCTGCTACATCGTCTCGCGATTCCGTGCGGCGATATCCAGGACATCGGGTTTGAAAAAACGCCTGACGGCAAACCCGAACGGCGCGCCGACAGCACCCTTGATCGTGCCGGGAACGATACCGGACGCATCGCTCTGCAGTCCATCACCCGATGCGTTGCCGACACCTTGCCGTCCATACGGATCATCGATACTTTCGTATCATTACAAATCTCCAGGCTTTCAAAAAAGGAAAATCCTTTTGAGCGATGATAAACCTACAGATGATGATCAAAAGCGAGAATCCGGATTTTCGGGTCTAGGCGACGAGCTCTTTGCGGGAATAGCCGCCTCAGTTATTTTCGGAGGCGGCTACGCAGTGATGCGGTGGGTTTCTGGCATGGAATTTAGGGTCATCGCCTTCTATCTCTGCATTGCTGGTACGCTCTTAGGCGCGGGATTCTGGCTCTACCGTCAATCGGGGAAGTCAAGCTAGCCTTGAGCACTTTGCCGACCTCGCCCCGAAACTGCGTAATTCGCACTAATTTGCAATGCAAATGCTATGAACCTGATGAACCTAACAATTGACGACGTGCAGGGCGAAAAAATCCCTTAACAGCACCGAGCCCCGCAGCCTCGATGGGATTCTCGCCTCTTTCGGCAGCGTCCACGCCGCTGATGGCGCCGTTCGTCGCGGCCCCACGTATCATTCTTTCCATCAGCGATCCGCCGACACTCCCAAGCGCCCACGGCAGCGCCCGCCTTAGGGCTTGCTGACCGGCATACCTACCCGCAAACTTGGCCATGGCGTCCAGATGCGGGTTATCCCTCGCAAATTTCTCGTCCATTTCGTTTTGAACACGAAGTGCGTGATCATATCTTTCGCCCATTGTCGCGTCGCTCAATCTGTCTTCCGGATTCAGAAACGGGTTGATCGCTGGTGCAATGAACGCATTCGTTGCAGCATCCGCTTTGTTGAGGACCGGACCAACAATCGGCAGCTCATTCGTACCCGACCGCACGGCACCAACAAGATCATGAAACGTCAGAGGTGCAGCATTTGCACGATTTATGCTCTTTGTTCCTTGCCTCAATTTCGCAGCCGCGTTGTTCCTGGCCAACTGCGCCGACATCACATCATCCGGCATTGGCCCCTGCTCCTCCGGCTCGCGAGCGGGCTCGAACGCCGACAAGTCAGGCGTGCTTGTCGCGGTGCCAAAATTCAATGATCCCGGCCCCGCAAGGCCAAACGGAGCACCTCCAGCCTGAAACATACCACCAGCGTAGGTGCGATTGTCGCGCCTCACACCTCGTGCAAGCTGAGCCGCGGCGGCAGCCCTCGCCTGTTCGGCGAGATCGGCATCGTTCGCCGGCGGGCTGCGATAGAATAGTGGCCCCAGAAGGCCGCCGTAGCCTTGTTGATAGTCCGGATCGTCCAGCAAACCCATTTCAGTTTCCTCCGCTCCACTTAAAGTCCTCAGGAATAATCGTTACGCGCGCCAAGACGTTCTCGCTTCACAGACCCACCGGATCGATGCCGTGCTCACGCAAGCGCTGGATGACAGCGCCGCGGATGGAGGGATTAGAAGCGATCACCGCTTTCGCCCGCGCGAGCGTGGCTGCAACATCGCTGGCAGGTGATGTCGCCGGCGGCTGGCCAGGGGCCTGGACATTCGAACCTTGCGGCAAGGCCTGCGGATTGGGCGTTCGCGCTCCACCAGGCCGACCGATCGATCCCGTCGCGGCGCTTCCGGCTTGAGGAGATCCGGAGCCCGACCCGCCAGGCCTGAAGTACTGCCCGAACAAGGGCCTCATCAGGCTGGGATTGGCAATCGCGGCGTCCACCTCGTCCTGGGACGCTCCCCGGACCTTCAGGAGTTGCGCCGTGAGATTGTCGCTGCGCTCCTTGTTGCGTTGCGCGATGCTGCCCGGGTCGACGCGCTGCCCGCTCGTAAAGCCCTGAAGACCGTTGGCGAGGCCGGCGAACGGCGAACCGACGGGGGTATGCGCCCAGCTTTGAAAGCCCGCCGAGAGGCGATCGCCAAAGTCGGGGATTTGCGGCGAGGCTTGCGACACCTGATAGGTTTGCCGCGGCGGAACAAACGACGGTGGAGCCGTCGGCGGCGCAGGCGGCGCCATGGTGTTCGGCGGCTGGCCGAATGCAGGCGCATCGGGACTCACACCCGCATTCAGGTTCTGGTTCAGCGCCGAATTGCGCAAGAGATCGGCGAGACCACCCTGGTCGCCGAATTGAAGGAAATCAAACAAGCCCATCTGCATTCTCCATTCGAACTGCGGCTTCAGTCGCCTTGTGGTAATCGACCGCCTTGAACCCGCCGATCTCGATCACCGCGTCCGGCGTTCGCGCTTCCACGTCCTGCGCCATCAGGCCGATCTGAAAAGCGGGACTGTTGCGATAGCGATAGCGATAGACCGGAGATCCATCGAACAGCGTGCCAACCTGCGTGATGTCTTCCTTCAGACGTCGGTCGGACGGCAGAAGGTTGGCCAATCCACCGATACCACTGACAAGCTTCGTGAACTGATCCACGCCCGACATCTGGTTCGTCTGGGTGCCCGAGCTGTTGGTCGTGCCGAACGCCTGTGCCAGCGGCAG
>JAJDFF020000660.1:0-10710 GCA_021527025.2 Geoglossum cookeanum | reverse complement strand
ATTAAGCAGTTAGTAGGCTTAGTAGTATAATGCTATTATGGCGCAGCAAAGGTGTGGGGATTTTTTGGATGTAAGAAGGGGTGGGAGTGGAGTTAATGATTATTTCATCTTGCTAAATATTTTAATTAACACCTGCATAACAGATGCAACAGATTTTTATACTAAATTAAGAGGATAGATCTGTACCACAGATAGTCAGTACTGTATGGCAAAGCAATCAAGCAGATATAAAAAAAGCCCTACCGAAGCAGGGCAAGAGGTTTTCACCTACGGCATTTAGCCTTATTGTGATAAGATTTAAATTGCTCATAATGAAGATAGCATTTTCTTATTAGTAGCAAAATTTTTCTTTCCATTTTACAAATCAAAATTGTTAATCATTTTTTATGACCATAATACTAGGTGTTGATTTAGGTACAAACAGTATGGGATGGGGAGTGCGGGATACCCAGATGGGAGACGGTATTGAGCAGATTACACATAAAGGCGTCCAGGTTTTTACCAAAGGTGTTGGCGAAGGCAAAAGTGGCGAGTTCTCTTTAGCAGCCGAAAAAACAAAAGCTAAAGCTGCCAGAAGGCGGAATCAGCGTCGGCGCTGGCGGAAAATGGAACTGTTGACTTTACTGATTAATGGAGGCATGTGTCCTTTATTGCAGGAAGAATTAAATGATTGGAGAAAGCCTGCACGAAAATCTCATCGCTTATATCCCTCCGGTGAGTTGTTTAAAAACTGGCTTCGATTGGATTTTAATAACGATGGCATCCCCGAATATCTTAATCCGTTTGAATTGCGGAATCTGGCATTGAGTAAGGTCATTGCTCCCCATGAATTAGGAAGAATTTTTTATCATTTGACCCAACGTAGGGGTTATTTAAGTAACAGGAGTGAAAAAGCCCGTGAGCAGGAAACTGATGAAGAAGACATAGCAGAAAGCGCGGCTAAGGCAAAAAAGAAAGCGGGTAAGGTGGCGACTGCCATTCAGGAATTAGAAGGGCAGCTGCAGGGAAACACCATTGGGCAGCAGTTGCATCAATCTCTTTTAAATGGAGGCAGAGCAAGAAGAAGGAAAGAAGAAAACACCAACATATCGAGGCTTACCCTGCAGGATGAATACTTAAGAATTGCTGCATATCAGGCATTGGATACGACAGTGACCGAGCGAATCAGAAAAGCCATTTTTGACCAAAGACCTTTAAAATCTCAAAAGGGAACTATTGGTAAATGTATCTACGAAAAGAATAAACCCCGCTGCCCGATATCACATCCAGAGTTTGAGCTATACAGGATGTGGCAGGTAATGAACAATATAAAATATTCTTCTGACGACAGAAAAACCTGGCAATTATTAAATGAAGAGGAGCGGAAAACTGTTCAGGAGAAATTCTTTAGAAAGTCCAGCCCGGTATTTCCTTTTTCTGATATCAGCAAAATATTTAAGAAGGTTCATCCTGAACGAATATTCAATTACCGCGATAGCCAAACCATTGCTGGCTGCCCTACTTTAGCCGGTTTGAAGGCAATATTCGGAGAGGAAATCTGGGAGATGCGGGATGCTGCCAGGGAAAGGATGCAGTGGGAAGAGAACGAGAAGAAATCTTCCAAACTGAAGTATCCCAAAAAAGAACTTGATCTCTACGACATCTGGCATTGGCTTTTTGCAATGGATAATGATAAGGACCAGCTGATCGTAAAACGGAAGGCAGTGGAAATATTGGGGCTGACAGATAAAGAGGCCGAAAGCTTTGTGAGGGTTAGCATCAGGCAAGGATATGCTAACTTAAGTCTGAAGGCCATCCGTAAAATCAACTACTGGCTGGAGCAAGGTGAAAAGTATGATAAAGCTGTTTTCCTGGCTAATATTCCTCATTTATTTGGTACAAGAATTTGGGAAGACAATAAGGATGATTTAAAAGAAGTAATACAGGATGAAATAGATCATATTTCATTTGAAAAAAACGCGATTGATATTGCTAACAGTCTGATAAAGCGATATAATAACCTGCCTTATCATCATCGTTTTGCGCAAAATGCAGGCTATCAGTTGGACGAAGGAGACCGGGAGGATATTCGCGGGACTATAGCTGGTTATTTTGGCAACAAAAAATGGGCTTTATTATCGGGCGATCATAAAGCTGCATATGAGCAGCGTGTGGAAACGCTTTACGGAGGCGCATTGGGAAATGGTACAAAAGGAGACATTTCATTCCTTAAGATGCCAAGACTGGAAAATCGCATAAAAGAAAGACTTAGCAAATTATTGAATCTCCCGGAGGGAAATCATATTCTGGATAAGCTATATCACCCAAGTGAAATAGAATCGTTTCTACCAGCGATAGAAGAAAAAGATAAAGCCGGTAACAGTACCGGCAGAAAGTTGTTGAATAGCCCTAAAACAGATAGCATCAGGAACCCTATGGCGATGAGGGCATTGTATGAACTTAAAAAACTCGTCAATTATCTTTTGCGAGAAGATATCATTGATGAGTATACCGTTGTAATAATAGAAATGGCGAGGGAGTTGAATGATGCAAATCAAAGAAAAGCCATCGATCGATATCAGCGGGAAAGGGAAGCGGAGAATTCAAAGTATGCCGCAGAAATAAAGAAAATATTTGAAGCGCAAAACAGAAGTATGCCGGAGAAATTGTCGACATATATTGAGAGATATAGATTACGGGAGGAGCAACCCCACAGGGTTTGCATGTATACCGGAAAAACTATCAGCGACGCTGATCTCTTTGATGAGTTTACTACAGATATTGAACATACACTTCCCAGAAGTTTAACCTTTGATGATAGTCTCCAGAATAAAACCATTGCCTTTAAATATTATAATAACCAGGTAAAGGATAAACTGATACCTACGCAGCTGCCTAATTACGAAGAGGATACGCTTGATTATAGCGCTATTGTGCCTCGTTTGGAATATTGGGGGGAGCAGGTAGCATTCTATGAAAGCAAGGTGGAAATATGCAGGAAGCGAAGTAAAATGGCGGCTACAAAAGAAGCTAAGGATAAGGCTATTCAGGATAAACATTATTATAATGCACACCTCACTTACTGGCGAAAAAAGCTGGAACGTTTTACATTAACTGAGTTGACAGAACGCTTTAAGAATAGCCAGTTGGTGGACACGCAGATTATTGCAAAATATGGTGTAATGTACCTCAAAACATTATTTTATAATGTAAGAGCTACCAAAGGAATATTGACAGATAAAATAAAAAGAGTTTGGGGCGCTTTGAAAAATGATGAGATAAAAGATAGAAGCCAACATACACATCACGCACTGGATGCCATTATTCAAACCTTGCTACATAAGGAGCGGAATAAGCCAGATGTATATAATTTATTAGCAGAGGCATATAAAGATGCAGAAAGTAGTCAGCGGAAAGAACCTGACCTGCCTAATCCATGGAATATGAAACCTGCTGCATTCCATACTGCTTTGCAACAGTTGTTAAGCGAAATAGTTGTTTATCATGTAGACCGCGACAATGTACTTAAGCAAACTAAACGAAAGGCAAAGGGGCCTTTCGGAAAAAGGATTTATTTAAAGGGTAGAGGTATCCGCGAAAGTTTGCATAAAGATACCTTTTACGGAGCAGTAAAGGTGCCTGTAAAAGAGAATGGAAAATTTGTAAAAGATGAGTCAGGTAAACTGTTGTTAGAGAAAGATAGTGGGGGTAATGATGTGCTTAAATACAGAACGGGATTTGTTTTCCGTGGCAGTAGTCTTGATGAAATAAAAAGTAGTATTGAAAATATTGTGGACGAAAGGTTACGAAAAATAGCGCAAGAAATAGGAGCTGCTGTTATTCATAAACAAGGCTATTTTGAAATACCTCCCAGCGAGGAACGAAAGGAAAGAGAACCTGACGCTATTGCTACTAAGGTGTTTAAGGTAAAGGTATTCGCAAATGGACTACTCAATCCTCTACAAATAAAAGAGCATGTGAATGTTACCCATGAACATAAGAAATGGTATTACACACAAACAGATGGCAATTACCTGATGGCACTTTATTCAAATGAAAAGGAAAGAGATTTTGAACTAATTAACACCTATCAATTGAGTGAGCTTATAAGGGAGGGACAAGGATTATATCCACTTTATAAAGAAAAGACGATTAGAGGAAAAACGATACAGCTATCACTAAATAGACGGAACGGGAAAGATATAGTATTAAAGAAAGGATTAAAGGTTTTATTGTATGATGAGTCGCCGGATGAGATCTTGAAGAACGACTCCATCCAAAATATAAGAGAGCGATTATACAAAATACATGGATTAAGTATTAGCCGGCAAAAAACCGGTGGAAAATATTATCTCTTCGGAAATATTCAGTTAATGCATCATCTGGAGGCGCAGCCATTGAGCAAGATAAAATTGCACGATGGGGATTACAAGTTTGGAGACCAGAAATTCTATCGAAAAATGAATCATAATCAGTTTAATGCATTGATAGAAGGAATTGACTTTACGATGAAACCGGATGGCAGCATCTTTCTCATAAAAGATAATAATGATTAAAAACATTCTTTCTTTTTCTAATCCTTTTTACCTGAGCACCCGGCTTGGTCAGTTGGTTATTTACAATAAAGAAACCAGGATTGAAACCACGCGCACAATTGAGGATTTGGGTTTTCTTATTTTGGATCATCCGCAAATTACATTTACGAATGCACTCATGCAGATTTTAGCGGAGAACAATGTTGCGATTATTATTTGTGATAGTAAACATCACCCGGCAAGTATGATGTTGCATCTTGATACGCATCATATACAGGCAGAACGATTCAGGGCCCAGGTAAGTGCCAGTGAGCCTTTAAAAAAGCAACTCTGGCAGCAAACTATTAAAGCAAAGATCCGGAATCAGGCAAGGGTCTTGGAGTTCGCGGGACATCGGCCATTAGCATTGTATAATCTTGCTAATAAAGTAACCAGTGGCGACGTCACTAATTGTGAAGCGCAAGCTGCCAGAATCTATTTTAAGCAATTATTTGGAGCCTCCTTTCTACGTGAAAGGGAAGGACCGCCCCCCAATCCATCTTTAAACTATGGATATGCTATCATCAGGGCAGCTATAGCACGGGCATTGATGGGCAGTGGCTTATTGGTGACATTGGGAATACATCACCATAATAAGTATAATAGCTTCGCATTAGCCGATGACATTATGGAACCTTTTCGACCATTTAATGATTGGCTGGTATACCAGCAAATCCAGGCATTTCCGGATTATCATCATTTCACCACTGAAAGGAAATCAGCATTTCTACAACTGCTACAAGCAGACTGTTTATACAAAGATGAGAAAAGTCCTTTGGGCGTAGCCATGGAATATGTTACCGCAAATTTGGCAAAATGTTTTGAAGGTGGGGTTAAAAAAATTGAATATCCTGAATTACCTGAACAATGATCAGACAAGATCGCTTAAATGCATACCGGATTATGTGGCTATTTGTATTCTTTGATTTGCCAGTAGAAACAAAGAAAGAACGGAAAGCAGCCAGTGGTTTTCGAATGAATTTGTTGCGGGACGGATTTTCAATGATGCAATTCAGTGTTTATGCCCGTCATTGCGCCAGTGATGAAAGCGCACAGGTACACATTAAAAGAACTAAAATAGCTACCCCACAAAAGGGGCATGTTAGCATTATTAAAATTACTGATAAACAATACGGAGATATCATTAACATTTGGGGAGCCCGGGAGAAAAAATTACCTCCCGGTCCAACCCAATTGGAAATGTTTTAAAAAAAACAGAAGAAGAAGCGTGAAAAGAGCTGCTTGGGCAGTTTTTTTTGTTTTGAAATAGTGGTTAAATGCTTGGTACTAAAGTATATTAGATATCCAATAGTATGTAAAAGAGCAAATTTCAATCAAACCACAACGTAGACGTATCGGTTATTTTAAACTATATAGTATGTAAAAGAGCAAATTTCAATCAAACCACAACCATTCGCCCTGGTCCATGATGCGGGTTTTAAGTATGTAAAAGAGCAAATTTCAATCAAACCACAACCTTATTTGCCATGTGGTAATTTATTTTATAGTATGTAAAAGAGCAAATTTCAATCAAACCACAACGGTTGCCGGCAACAGATTGCAAAACACGTTAGTATGTAAAAGAGCAAATTTCAATCAAACCACAACATCCATATCCTTATCCATAGCCCCATTAAAAGTATGTAAAAGAGCAAATTTCAATCAAACCACAACTGGTCGAATCTCTTTGAAATGATAATCCATAGTATGTAAAAGAGCAAATTTCAATCAAACCACAACTTAGCTATACTATTGGGGACAGGCTGCAAAAAGTATGTAAAAGAGCAAATTTCAATCAAACCACAACCGATTTTATAAACACATCTTATCACACCGAGTATGTAAAAGAGCAAATTTCAATCAAACCACAACAATACATGATCATTTGGCTGCAGATTCATTAGTATGTAAAAGAGCAAATTTCAATCAAACCACAACCATTTTACCTTAAATCTATCATGAAGTACTAGTATGTAAAAGAGCAAATTTCAATCAAACCACAACCCTCCATCCTTGAATGAAATAATAGAGATGAGTATGTAAAAGAGCAAATTTCAATCAAACCACAACGATAGCAGTGCTATTGTAGAGAGGGCTTATAGTATGTAAAAGAGCAAATTTCAATCAAACCACAACCCAGCGTGTTATTGAACGTTGTTTCACCACAGTATGTAAAAGAGCAAATTTCAATCAAACCACAACGCACGGGTAAAGAATGCCAAAGGAAAGGTTAGTATGTAAAAGAGCAAATTTCAATCAAACCACAACAACTCATCTTTAATATACTGGTCTACCTGAAGTATGTAAAAGAGCAAATTTCAATCAAACCACAACTACCATGGTGGTGCTAAATGGTATTGGATGAGTATGTAAAAGAGCAAATTTCAATCAAACCACAACGAGTGGATAGCGAGCAGTTTCCTTACTTCTAGTATGTAAAAGAGCAAATTTCAATCAAACCACAACTGGGGCTGGATAAACTTTTTAAAAAGTATTAGTATGTAAAAGAGCAAATTTCAATCAAACCACAACCAAGCCTTGGCTTCTATACCATAACTCATTAGTATGTAAAAGAGCAAATTTCAATCAAACCACAACTATGTGATAGTACACGTTTGTAGATGCGAAGTATGTAAAAGAGCAAATTTCAATCAAACCACAACCCTATTGGTAAGTTACATCTACCGCAATATAGTATGTAAAAGAGCAAATTTCAATCAAACCACAACATGCAGTAGTTTGGCTGTGTGATCAGCTACAGTATGTAAAAGAGCAAATTTCAATCAAACCACAACCTTAGTTTAAAACCTTTTTTTTTCGTTTTAGTATGTAAAAGAGCAAATTTCAATCAAACCACAACTGGCAAGCTGTCAATAGTTCTGGTCCTACTAGTATGTAAAAGAGCAAATTTCAATCAAACCACAACGTTCAGGTCGATATTGAACCTGAGCAGGAAGTATGTAAAAGAGCAAATTTCAATCAAACCACAACTATGGTCACCGGTGGCCTTTGTTTAAGTTAGTATGTAAAAGAGCAAATTTCAATCAAACCACAACAACTGGGCCATTGCGAAAACGCACATAAGTAGTATGTAAAAGAGCAAATTTCAATCAAACCACAACTATTTTACTATGCTCGTAATGATGATAATCAGTATGTAAAAGAGCAAATTTCAATCAAACCACAACTACCAGACAACCACTCTTTCCGGAATAAGGAGTATGTAAAAGAGCAAATTTCAATCAAACCACAACTTTGTTTGAGTTTATGTTTGACCCATCCATAGTATGTAAAAGAGCAAATTTCAATCAAACCACAACTATATCAGGCGCCGGGATTCTGATGGAGACAGTATGTAAAAGAGCAAATTTCAATCAAACCACAACTTGACGCTACGAGTTCTAAGGTATGGACTCAGTATGTAAAAGAGCAAATTTCAATCAAACCACAACAGGGCCTTCCATTCCTCCCAACGTTTCTTCAGTATGTAAAAGAGCAAATTTCAATCAAACCACAACCAGGGTGGCTATCTCTGTATCGTTGGTGCCAGTATGTAAAAGAGCAAATTTCAATCAAACCACAACAGGGCCTTCCATTCCTCCCAACGTTTCTTCAGTATGTAAAAGAGCAAATTTCAATCAAACCACAACGTTGAATGTATCCTGCTTTTGTTCCAGCTGAGTATGTAAAAGAGCAAATTTCAATCAAACCACAACCGTTTCCGTGCTTATGCACATATAGACTGGAGTATGTAAAAGAGCAAATTTCAATCAAACCACAACCTGTAAATGATGCAAAACAAATTCTTTATAGTATGTAAAAGAGCAAATTTCAATCAAACCACAACCATCCTTTTGGAGAGAATGTTCTTCCATCAAGTATGTAAAAGAGCAAATTTCAATCAAACCACAACCGCCGCCCCGGCGCAAGCCATTGCCGCAAGAGTATGTAAAAGAGCAAATTTCAATCAAACCACAACATTGAGTACCGCCAGATTTTGATTCATTATAGTATGTAAAAGAGCAAATTTCAATCAAACCACAACGCCACAGCTGATGCACTGGAAATAACCGTCAGTATGTAAAAGAGCAAATTTCAATCAAACCACAACAACAATATTTTTTGGGCTATTTATGAAAATAGTATGTAAAAGAGCAAATTTCAATCAAACCACAACACGAGTGGATGGTTGGGCTATGGTAATCTTAGTATGTAAAAGAGCAAATTTCAATCAAACCACAACTATGGACACCACACTCAATCAGGAGTGCTTAGTATGTAAAAGAGCAAATTTCAATCAAACCACAACTAATGCCATCTGATAACTCGCCCTTCTTTGAGTATGTAAAAGAGCAAATTTCAATCAAACCACAACTACTTCTTCCTCATCTTCTTAAATATCTGAGTATGTAAAAGAGCAAATTTCAATCAAACCACAACACTATTAGTAAGGTGTCAGAGAATTCTTTAAGTATGTAAAAGAGCAAATTTCAATCAAACCACAACTTAACACATGAAACCCGGATCTTTAATAAAAGTACGTAAAAGAGCAAATTTCAATCAAACCACAACCAGTACGTATTTTCTATACTGAATCCAATAAGTATGTAAAAGAGCAAATTTCAATCAAACCACAACACGCAATGTTGCCACGATGTCACCTATTTTAGTATGTAAAAGAGCAAATTTCAATCAAACCACAACGCCGGATTAGTTCTGAATCGCAATCGGCCAAGTATGTAAAAGAGCAAATTTCAATCAAACCACAACACAGTAATCGTATAATTAAAACCTCCCGTAAGCACGTAAAAAATCAAATTTTAATGAAGCCACAACGATGCAATAATTATTAACCTGCACCTAAGTAGTATGCAAAAGAGCAATTTTATCACAGCTAAAACCTCCTTAAATTTATGGCTAGTCTCATGAATCTAATGCACGTACATCTAAAATAAGCAAATCTTATAAACTTGCCATGTAGGGAAAATATTAGTTATCTATATCGAGATTTTTTTTAGTGAGATAACAACATCCCCATGCACTCCAATAACTCGGCCTCCGATCGGAGGTACTTCTCCCTATAACCTAATATATCACTCTGCACGTAACTAAATATCAGCTCATAAGGATAGTCATGTTTTGGTTTTTTACTAACGCCGGGTAGTGCCGTAAATATATGTTGGCGGCCTGCTTCTATGCCTTCCGTAGAAAAGATTAATTTCTGTTTTGTAGTGGCGTGACCACTGGTTACCTGAACAATGAATTTTCTTTCCATTTTAGATATGATTTTGTAGAGGTTATTTGGTAGGATAATGCGAAGATAGGATACATTTTTATAAATAGTTCATAATCGGTAATTATTTTTTAAAAATGGATTAAATAAAGTCATTAAAAGGATAATGTATAACTATAATCTGATTGAAATTATACTTTTAAGAATAATTATAGAAAGTGGAGAAAGATCAACGATATATAGCGGTAAAATCAATGATTCAGACTAAAAGTCTTCATAGTCTGAAAAGCGTGTTTGAGATCATCCCCTTATCGATTGTAAAAAAAGATATGGGCGTAAATTATACTACCCTGCATCGCAGGGTATATAATGCAAAATTGTTAACACTGGGAGATATCTCAAAAATGGCAAAGCTATTTGAAGTCGAGTCCGCCGTAATATTTAGTCTTGCAATGTTTGATGTGGAAGGCAGAAAAAAATAATCCTATTCCCTCACCTTTATCTCTCCCAATCTCTCCTGCAATTCCGCTGCAAACTTATCACAACAACAGCCAATCATTTTAAACGTCAACTGCTTCTCACCAAGTCCAAGATAATCTACCTGCACAGTCACGGCTGCATCTCTGTGATCAGCGCATTTTACTTTGCTGTAATGTTTGTTCAATGTATCTACGAGATTATTCAGCACAGGGCTGCTGATGCGTGCATCGAGGTTATCAATTAAGTCTCCGAGAGAATCGGCGTCGAGTACAGAAGCGTGGTTTTTTGAAATAAATTTCAGCATAGTATATAGTGATATAAAGCATAAATATAGTGGATAATTGTAAGTGAAATAGGCCCCATTTTTATTTGATATCTTTGCGGCTCATTATCCTGTATAATGAGTATTTTAAAGGATGATAAGCGGATCATTTGGCACTGAGT
>JAJDFF020000659.1:0-10731 GCA_021527025.2 Geoglossum cookeanum | reverse complement strand
GCCACTGCCTCGCCCGCCATGTCCAATTCTACTTCGCCATGGAGCATATAAGCTCCATGGCATGCCCTCGTTATTGTGCTTAAGCAAGCAATAATACATATATTCTATTCTATATACTGCGCCCCCAATCGTGCCTCTGTAGCCTTCATCTCCTACACAAGCAACACCTCCGCAACTGACCCCACAAATAGCCTTCTCAGTGTGTAACAGGAGAATATTGTCGGCCTTCACGTTTGTTTGGTTGCGTGGGTTTGCCAACAAACTTCAGTCGTTTTCTCGCATCAGAGTATCAGGTGACTCCGCCGCTTAATAAGCGCTACATCCACCTCGAACCAACTCCATCGCAACTCCACCACAACTCCACAGTCGACAGTAATCGCCATGTCACCTACCCATCCACCCCCGCGCCCGGATATGCCCATACCGCCAGTGAAAAGCTGTGTTTCGCCAAGGATAGACTTGCCGATTGCCCCGTATCCATCTCGAAGCTTCTCGATAACCCACCACCCGAACGCCGTTCGAGCAATTGTCGCCGACAATCTCCCTCCCGGGCGCGTAGTGAGCCAGGCAAGCCCGCTCGATATTCCAGCGGTTGGACTCCCATTTTCTGAAAATGGGGATGGGCCCAACGCATGGCAGAACAACTGACGCCGTAACTTGCAACTCATACCTAATATGACATTAGGAGCCGAGTGTTTGTGGCAATGGTGAGTGTCTGCGACCTAGCGAAGCGCCTCGTATGAGGGCGGTTCAAGTTCCGTATTTCCTATTCCATGTTGCTATTATTGCTATTGTGGTATCTACGGGCATCTTTATGTTACTTCGTGCTTTGTACGGGAACCGGTCCAAAACCGGCAGGAACGGCCGCCTACACAACCACACGACTACGACCACACAACTGCGGACACACAACGACACTTGAAGAACAAAGACATGGCACCAATACCAACACCAACCTCCGCGACGTTTGGGGACCACCAACACCCCCTGCAGCTTGCGGCATGGGTTCCGGCCCTAATAGTGGCCGTGTTCGGCGGTTTGGCTGCCTTCGGGCAGCTCTGGCTCGCCTGGCGAGCAGGAAAGCAGGAGCAAGCTACTACGAAGCTACGAGAGGCCGCCGAGCAAGCAGCAGACGATTTTCGAGAGGCCGCCGCCCTCCAAAGGGAGGCCGCCGCCCTCCAATGGGAGGCGGCCACAGCGTTGAATGGGGTCTCCGCCGCCCTCACTGTCGCCCTAGCCCCCGTTTCCGCCGGCGCCAACAACTCCCACGACGCCTCCACCGCTCCCACACCCGCCATCTCCCTCCACAACCCCACCCCTGTGCTGGCAGAGCCGGTGCCCAGGCGTCCGTAAGGGTATCCCCCACCCTCCAGCCACTTACTCCATCTAACGCTATCTTATAGCATCGCTAGCGACTTTGGGTTGCTACCCTCACCGGCGGGGAAGTCCCAGGCCCCCAAGCCCACCCTCCGACACACCAATCCCTCTCTCCCCGCCCACCAACTCACCGACCCCTCCTCCTCCTCCACGCCCCCGGGTGGGAACCCACCCTCTACACTGCCCCCAGGACGGGCCTCGCGAAAAGACCAGAAGAGCGAGTAGCTTCGGGATCAGGTAAGATAGTTCCCCCGGCCTACCCCACTTAATAACAAAGGTTTTACTTACTATTAGTATGTTGCTTTTTCAGAAATTCGCTTTCTTGCTTCTTGCAGCATTCATTTTCGGAAATGAGTTTAAAATGTTAGTAATTTTAGCTACTATGATGCAGACCTATTAGAATACAAAGACATTTGCCCACTGTGGAGAGTATCGGGGCCGGTGGGTAGGGTGCTCAATGCTCTGCTTCGTGTGCTTACATGCGAGGGAAAACGAGCGGCAGCGAGGTAGGTAAGCTACCCGCGCCAAGAACTCTTGCTAATCGCCCGGCTCGGATTCTGCCTCCACACCCGCCTCCCTTCCAACCCAAGGACCCCGCGGGCTCTCTCTCTCTCTCCACGAAGGTAAGTACAACGAGAGTAATGAATGCGTGCTAACAAAAGAAACAGGTTATAAATCTAGTCCTCCTCTTTCTCCTCCTCCTCCTCCACCTCGTCCTCCTCGTCCCCCTCTTCCTCCTCGTCCCCCAGCCTCAGCCCATATATCGCCTCCAGCTCACCCTCTGTGCCCGGGTCGCCCCCGTTCATCGCGCTCTCGGCGCTCTCGGCATCGTCCGCCGTGCCCTGCTGCTGGCTCTGTTGCTTACCTCTCTGCTTGCCTTTCTGCTTGCCTCTCTCTTGCTGCCTGTCCTGGGGAGGTTCTGCTCCATTTGGTGATCTAGCTTCCGCGCGCAATATGGCCTCGGCGCGCTCGGCATCGCCATCGCCATCGCTATCACGATCCCCATCTGCATCGGCGCGCTCGGCATCGCTATCGTCCTGCTGCTTGTGCTGCTTGCTGCTCTGAGCAACGCTATGCTGTCGCTGTCGTTTTTGTTGTTGCTCCTTTCGCGACGGGGTCTCAGTGTGTCTAGGGTATCAAGCATGACGTTTCCTCTTCTTTGTTGGGAATCATGACTACATAGAGAGTCAATAGTCGACTATGATTCATGGCAGGTTGCTCTGACCTGTCAGTGCGCCACCATGGCGCATAGCCAACATTAGTATATAAGTTACGGTGGGCGCACTCACTTTTAGAGAGCGCGCAATAGAAATTGAATTAACATCGCCCTTGTTCTGAGCACCCTCTTGTGATCGCAAATGCTGCTAGCACGATATCAATCCGCTACCCTCAATCAGAAACATTCTTGCTGTACATAGCCCAATCAAATCTAGTCAATCCTCTATGCCTCTGGTCCTTCCAGCTAAGTGGTGCTTGGTGCATCAAGCAGTTAATGAGGTTCCTGACTCTGCCTCAGATGTCTACAATGTAGTATGTAATTAATCTGCCTATGAAAAAAACTGCATCTCCAGATAAAGTCCCAAACACAACCCCCAACTGCCATAGTATCAGCTTAGAGCTCTTGAAGCTACCTTAGTCCACTAATGCATTCAGCCCATAGTAATAGTCAATTCTGTCTTAGTATTGTATGTGATCTATAATTTTGCTTATGTTGAGTGCATAAGTATACTGTAGAGGGCGAATAATATATAAGGAGCAGTTTCCTAGGGACTTTGTAGCAGTGTGATGCTTGCTGGTTACTGGGTGTGCATTCCGGCAACTAGAGACTATAATTGAGCTTATGGTTGGGTTTGGCTGTTGTTACGATCTAGCCTCCATGAGCCTCACCAAGCTGCATGAGCTTATTGCTGGACTCACAAATTTCATACAAAGCACTTGAACCTCTATATGAACCTTAACTATAATGCAAGACCCATAGGCCTCCGTGCGAGCTCCGCATAAGCTTGCATGACTCTATACAGGCCTCAATTATGCCTACTGCTCACGGGCCTCATTGCAAAGGACTACCATTTGTAACATAGCCAATGAACCCAACCGCGACTGGCATGGCTCGAGACGCTTGTGACAAGTTCAAGAGCTTTCCTTTCTCATATTTATAAATACGAGGTTTCCTTTTATACCTCCTTTTTTCCTTAGCTTTGAATCGTTAAATAGAAGTAGTCTAACCACACTTTCCAAGTACCTAAATTCTATGTTTGTAATAGCTGTCTAGGGGGGTTGGGTCCACATCAGGTCGTGATATGAAAGTGAATTAGAGATGTGAAATATAGGCAGAAACTAAATTCTAATAGCTTAAAAGAATTGATTACTGGCCTCGCCCCTAAGGATAGTAAGACAACTATCTACAGGATGCAGCTTAGTAACCCCCTTGAGTTACCCTATGCATTAACCCATATCAGGATGCTGGGCTTGTGCCACTACCTGAGCATCCGTACACTACCTGGCTTAAAGCCCGCCGAGTACAATAGCAATGGAAACAGAACTGTACTGGGAAAAGAACTGTAACAGAAAACAGGGCTATAGGTAAAACACTGAGGCAACTACTATATAAGGTCATGCTAATACCTACTTTTCGCTTCCTTTTTTCCTTTCTTTCCTTGTTCTGCAACTTGTTTATATTACTGTACCTAAAAGCAATAGAAAAGAACTTCTAGTTCTAACAACTCGTTGGCATGAGCATTATGGACTATGGATAAGGGTCTACTCTAAATGTATTTTCCGAGTTATGAAACCGGAGTTAATAGTTCTTACATGTATTTAAACTCACAATCCTCATATAGAATTAAGTAAGAAACACCTCTACAACTGACCCCACAAATAGCTCTCTCAGTATATATAGTCCATATATCATTATATCAGATAACAAAGCAATTTTTTTTTGAATTGCTAAGGTTTGTAGATCATGAATCTCTTAAGAAATCAATAGGAATGTTTCTTGCAACCTCATTGGTCAATATTCCTATTGTATTTAGACTACTATTAGAATAGACCAACTATATATACTACAAATCTCGAACATATATATAAACCACTAGGTAATGACCTTACTAAGAAAATCATCTAACTGATATCTAGTGTTGGATATGAATGATTATGAGAGACAGGTTGAGCAGTAGCTTAAGCTTTTTAGAGTAGACCATAGACTTAATTCAATTTTAATTCTAGCTACGATGCACTACCTCTACATATAGATGTTCTTTGGAAGCTTCCATAGCTTTGGATGTTACCACAGCCTGGGAGACCACCATGGCCCAGAAGGCTACCATACTATTAGAGGCTACCACGGGTAAGAAAGTTCATATCATGAACCTTAATACTAGTGTGGGTCTCAGCTTACCTCCGGCAATATTATTACCACAACAATGATTTGTTACTTCTTACTTATAGTATAATGGGTAGCTCGAAGCTCGGATTGCCGAGCGAGCCATGCCTGCCTCCCCAAGGCCTGCAAACCCCTTTTAGAGTATGAGTAGGATACTTGTCAAACTCGAGAAGTCTGGGTGATCTGTCTTGATTTCTATCCAAGAGGCGAGGCTTTATATAGCTAGCTTAACTCGCAGGTTCTTGTCTAGTATTACTCTACTTTACATCCGTGTTCTGTGGTATTGTTCTTCCATAATACCTCTGGGTAACACCCTTCCACTGCATCTTACAGTCTTACAATACTTCTTGCAACCTCATCGGTTAACACATCTATTGTACATAGATCATCATTAGCATAAACTGACTATATATATTATGAACCTCGAACACGTATACGAACCACTAGTTCATAACTCTGTCAAAGACGACCGTCTGATCATGACCCCGTACAAGTACCTGTGGCTACTTACTAAGACTTTAACATTAGACTACTTCTATTTAATGATTTAAAGCTCTTGAATTCCCTGTTCAGATATCTTGATGCATTTGAGCTATGCCAGGCACAGTTGGGCTCACTAACTTTGATAGCAGCTTGCAATGAAGCTTGTATATAAATTGATTAAGCAGTAAACACAATTAAGGTCTACATGAAGGTTTGCAAGCTTGGGTGTGGTTTGTAAGAGGTCTGTGAGCTTAAGTATGGTTCATAAGCTATATAATAAGCTTATAAAACTTATGGTTGTAGCTTGGGTTGAGGTTTAGAGAGTATCTGTAATAAGAGCAATAATAATATGTCAGTCTACAATTACTTTGCGATGCCTAGAGTCAATTCTCGTTGTCTAGTTACCATAAACTCTCCTGTCTGTACAAATAAGGACTGCCTAAATTGTATGACTACTATTTGCACATCACAGGGTTATACTGGGAAAGTACTGCCTAGAACTAAGTTCTGCCTAGAACTAATGATGTAGTATAGATACTTTATACTTACCTCTAGATAGACAGGTGTTAGGGTCTAGGTGGGTGGTCGCAGGTGCTCGTACGGGGTCACGATTAGACAGTCGTCTCGGCGAGGCTACGAACTAGTAGTTCGTGTACGTGTTCGGGGTTCGTAGTATAAGGAGTCAGTCTATGCTAATGATGGTCTATGTACAATAGGTGCATTGACCAATGAGGTTGCAAGAAGCATTCTCATAGGTCTCTTAAGGGGTTCGCGAGCCACGAACCTTGGCAATGCAAGCAAGGCTCGCTCCGCGGTCCGAGCTCTCGTGGCTCCGTTACAACAGATAATCAAGTCACTTCGTTTCACAGAATATTTAAAAAGGCAAGATGAGTTTAGAACTTAAAAATAAGAAGGTAAGTATTATCTTTGATATTTAGTAGCAGAACAAACTATTTGTGACTAAGCATGATAAGAATTTACTACTAAGTACTAAGCTTATTGATGTAAATACCAGTAATCTGTTGTGAGGTATACTCTTAAAGCATTCCACTCAGAGTTAATGAACCAGTCCAGGCAATACTCCACTCATGTCATAGGGTCCGAGCATTGCCTATGGGACCAGAGACAAAGCCATAACACCTTGTGATATGGTGTCATGATGTCCACTTGTTCAGCTGTGCCGGATAAGACTTTCTAAATAGGAAGTCCAATCTAGCATTGGCCCGATCATATTGTTATGTTCCGGCGGCTTGTTTTGTGCCTCCTAACAGAAGCATCACTTTTATAAAAAGAATGTCATATATCGGTGTTCCATAGGCAAGTGAGCGAGCATCTCATTGTCATGCTCTTGGCGGCAGTGGCTTGTGGCAGCACCTCGCTGTCAATGTCCTGCCTTCCATATTCAATTCTACATCGCCGTGAAGTATATAAGCTCTATGGCAAGCCTGTTGCGAGGCATGACCTCAGAGCATTCCGCTCACGGGTAACAGGCCGTTCTAGGCAATGCTCCACCAATGTCATTGTGGTGGAGCAATGCTCATGAGGCCACCCTCATGAAGTCATAGCACTGTGTAACAGTGCCATGTCGTCCACTCATTCAGCTGAGTCGCTTCCACCTTCCTAATTAGGCAGGTGGGGTGCCAGCACTCGGCCGAGCATGAAGTCATGCTCGGACCGGCAGCTTTGGGTCCTCTGGTGGGTTCACCAGATTTATAAGAGAGACACCATACTTCGGTGTTCTTCAGGCAAGAGAGCGAGAAGCTCATTGCCATGCTCTTGGCAGCGAGAGCATGTGGCAGCAGCCTGCTGCCACTGCCTCGCTCGTCATGTTCGATTCTACTCCGCCATGGAGCATATAAGCTCCATGGCATGCCCTTGTTCATGTAGTTAAGCAAGCCATTAAAATTACCTTCTATTCTATATACATTGACCCCACAATCGTGACCCTAAGAACCTCCGTCTTCAACAAAGCCCTCGTTCTTGTAGCTAAGCAAGCAATTAATTCAATTCAATTCTACCTACATTGCGCCCATGATCGTGCCTCCGTAGCCTTAATTTCCAACAAGATCTGCTGCTCGTCACACGGTTGGGTGCTCCGTTTCTCAATTCTCGGAATCCCTCGCGCAGTTCACGGACTAGGGATTCTAAAGAGTCTTTAGCGATTTCTCCTTTTCACTTGGGTGGTTCATTAGGGACTAAACGTACTGAACCAGTGCGTACGCTTGCTCTCGAGGTCATTCCTCAAAGCTGTATTGATGGTGTCCAAGTCATCACATTGAACTAGGAGTTTTTGGCAATGGACTGTCGTAGATGGGGAGGAGTCGGCTAAATGGCCTGATCGATAGAGGGGTTGCGTGTGTAACTGCGTACTGTTGCCGCTGCTGCTGGGCCCTTCGCCATGTCGCATATATGTGATGTGATCACGTAAATCCTTATCCCCCATATACCACGGCAACTCAGCCATGCACCCCTCTCGTTTGCGAAAGGGGCACTGAACCCTCACATCCAACAATCCTTGTTTCATCGGATCCTTGACCTCTGAGACAGCTCCGCAAAGCTTGAGTGCCTCTAGTTCGCGCATGGATCGTGTCAAAGGATCGTCGTCGGGATAGTAAAGGGTGAAGAAAATTTCCATCGGCAAACCAGGCGGTTGGGGGATGGGGTTTCGATCGAGAGGGCAAGTAGGTGAGATTTTCAGCGCTTGAACAAGGCAATGGGCACAAAAGATATGCCCGCAGGGCGTCTCCAAAGGGCAGTCGAGTAGATCGAGGCAGATGGGACAGTCATGGCGAGGGTCGACCGGAGTTGCAAGAACGCACTGACGAAGATAATAGGTACTGGCGATTGGACTGTGCCAAGCACGAATGGCGCTGCTTTGCCAGGTTTTGCCTATGGCTGATCTGATTGTTGGTGGAGTGAGAGGAAACATCTCGTGATCGAGTTATTATTGAGGCAGGTGAGGCCCGAACCTGTTATGTAGGAGAGTCGGTTTCGATGTCGTCAGGCCAAGCCAGCGGGTCTGTGTGGAGGAGATCAGCGCCGTGGTTTAGTCCCGTTTCGAAGGAAAAGACCAGCCCTAAAGGGCTATACTCCGCCGAAAAGGCTAGAGCGCTAATCAAAGAAGTTTGAACTAAAATTTCGCTCGCTGCTGAGGGAACTGCTCACAAACGTACAGGGAGCCCTTTATACCTGCCCGGCCCGCCCCCGACAGTTGCGCTGTCGCGGCTAGGCTTGCTGTTTGTGACTGGACCGGACAGATCTAGCAGTATCGCGACAGCGCAGGCGTCCCGGCTTTTGTTTGAGGTTATATTAGTCGGTAGACATATTACTAATGGAAACAATTCTGCCTCTCAAAATGGCAGCGGGATCCGAGTTGTTACGAATGCCGCGATCTACGGATCCACGCGCCACTACCCGGCGATAGGGTTCACCCTACCTGTCTGTGACCGCATGTTGACTAAGCGGCCACAGTAATAAGCGCGGTCCCATACGGACCCGCTTCCAATCTTTAGTTTAGTATCGTTGAATAAGAGGCACCCCACGCTCTGCTTTCCAAGCCACGGATCGTGCTCTCGTGACACGAGTCGTACTGCATTGAGGCGTCACACCTGCCGCATGTCCAACTGCTGCAACGGCGTCCACTGCGCGACGCATCTGTCTTCGCGAAGAGAACTCCTGGTTCTTCAACAACTCTATGGAACGCCACAAACTCAACCGCTGACCTCAACAATGCCATGGCCTTGCGCTCATGTTTCCATAGTGCTTTCAACCTGTGCGTATTCGCTTTTGTACCGAAGCCCTATTGCTCGGTCCCTATTTGCCATTCCAGGATCCGCAGTCAACACAACATGGCCAACAACAAGCGCGACCCCAACCCCCACAAACACATGGAGTTTTCTTGCGATCTCTAGATATTAAAGCGGTATGTACATGGACTTGTGAAGCCAGGGCGATTGTGTGATGCTCTAACCGCCCCGCTACATCCGGCATCAGGTCGCTGTACGGCAGCTGAACTTTAGGGGTTCAGCTGTCGCGCTCTCAGCCTTGTAGCCGACTCTACATTTTCCTCCCCATTCCCCGTCCAGCAACGGAGGGACTTGGGGCAGCAGCAAGCATAATCACTATCATCGAGTTGTCCGCAAAAGCCGTATTGTTTTGCCTCCAATATTCCCTCGCATTGAAAAATGCTAAGGATGACATTACACACACTTACAAGACGAGGTGGAGAGCGCCGGTTTAGCTCGTTAAAGCTTGAAAACCACGGAGGATGCTATTATTCGGGTCACTTTTGCGTAGCTAGACACCTACATGCTTATTATCTACTTATTTGTAAAACCCGGGGATGTGCGGGGATTTTCCTTTGCGTTATGCTCTCCGATGGATCTGTATCTCAGCTACTAATAATATAACACCCTTCTTTGAGGCTCAAAGCCCATCATCCCTCTACCCACAGTACCAGCATTGTATCTTATAGCAACAGTTATACTGAGGTTACGTATGCTAGTCATCAGTAAGCAAGTAGCGGATAGATAGACCCCTCCTCTCCTCTAGTTGTCGGTATTGATACCGGGTCTATGGGCACCCTCGTCGTTGTCCGTACTCCGGCCAACATCCACAGCGGCCCAGCCGCCCCCAATGCTACTGCTCCTCACCTGTCGATGAGTCAGCTTGCCCTCCCCTCTTCTCTCCCTCTCTCCACCCTCTCCGCCGACTCCCTCTCCAGTCCTGCTCGTAGTTCTGCCTCCGGCTTCTCCACCGCCCGGGGTGGAGCAGGACATCCCGTGACGGCCACAGCACCGCTGACCGTGTCTGTATATGGTGGCGGTGACTGGTTCTTTCCCTGTTCCATTGTTTTTACTTTGTTGCACTGTGGGCGGTGGTGCGGCGGTGGTGATGGTAGAGGCAGACAGGAGAACCTCTGGACGAGCGATACGAGTTAGATAAATATTTAAGACTATAGGAGCTAAGTGTCGAAAGGCGGCTGATGATTGTTCTTTCTTGGCAGACAGCACTGCGATGGGCACGAAGACTTTTTGCCATTGCTGCATTAATTCTATATCCAATACCTAACGATTTCGCTGACTATGCGTTTTTATATTTTTCGTGACCTTCCCATCTGCTCAATTCCCAAAATCTCCGTGGAACGGGAGACTGTCTTCAGCGGCGAGACTTTTACCCTTCGTCTGCTGTCCGTAGGTACCATCATCCCTCATTGTCTGCTCGTCTGCCTGCTTCTCACTCTTCGCAAATGCCCTCTCCCTCCTAGGGCTCAGAGTCTCTTATGGAGAGGCTGCCCGCCTGCGGATCTTCGTCCCGATAGGCAACTCCATTGCGTAGGAGCCAGATTCCGACTCGGTGACTTGTTGAGAGGCTTCACCGAATTGGAGGAAGCCAGCGAGTTTAAGATAAGGAATTGTAAAGGTAGGTAGGGGACAAGTAATAGAGGTGGTCATACAGGCGGGGAGGATGTCACTAAGGGAGAGAGTGAG
>JAJDFF020000658.1:0-10743 GCA_021527025.2 Geoglossum cookeanum | reverse complement strand
CTGCTTATCTGTGTTGGTTTTGTAGTTCTGATGCCCCAACAAAGAGGAATGGGGGGGGGGGGGGGGGGGGGGGGGGGGGGGGGGGGGGGAGGAGGGGGTTTGGTTGGGTGAGCTCGGAACTACATTCATCCGGCGTGATACATTCATCCCGGGGGGGGGGGAGGAGGGGGGAGTTTGACGTTTTTTTAAGTTTTTTGGGGGGTTTTTTTTTTTTTTTTTTTTTTAAATGCCGCAGATGCGTTTGAGGAGGTGCTGCTGCTGCTGCTGCTGCTGCTGTTGCTCTGGACTCCGTACTCCCGTTGTCGCTTTGCTGTTGTTGTTGTAGTTGTTGGTTTGCGTATTGCAAGTCCTCGGTGTCGGTGTGTGTGTGTGTGTGTGTGTGTGTGTATTGGGGTGAGGAGGAAGGAAGGAATGTGAGTGGCGCAGTGGCGCGGATTGCTACTGTGTGTGGAATGTACTATAGTACTTACTGTACGTTGTGCTCAGCAAACCTGGTATTGCTCGCTAACTACACACACACCGGATTTGCATGCGGCTCCCCCAACCATTCATTCATTTCACCCCTGTAGTAGTAGTAGTAGTAGTAGTTAGTAGTAGGTTTGTATATTGTACTCCACCCAGTCCTCTCTACCCACAACCACCATCACCACCACCATCACCACCACGTATTACCCATTTGTTTTCCCGTCTTCTTCTTCTTCTTCTTCTTCTACTTCTTCTTCTTCTTCCTCTTCTACTTCTTCCCGAAGAACTGGGGGAGGAGGAGGAGGAGGAGGAGGAGGAGGAGGGGAGGACACGGACACATCCCCGCAGCCAATCCGTAGGATCCACAGTGTGTGTACAGAAAAACCACGTGGGGCGAACTGCAAGAGAGCCCCCGACAGACAAACCTCCAAACTCCCCCCAATCGCAGCGCAATACGTAACTCTCCTACTACGTCCTACCTACCGTATGTATGTGTAGGGCAATCACTCGAGCTGCAGACGAGAAAAAAAAAAAAAAAAAGAAAAGAGCCAACACCAAAAAAGTTTTGCTGGCTGGCTGGAATACCAGGCAAAAAAGAACGGGTGTTTTTGTGTATTGCGCGCTCGTTGTTGTTTTTGTGTGTTGGGGCTCTCTCTCTCTCTCTCTCTGCGGCTTTTCGCTCTCGGCCTCTTTCTCGGGCTCTGGGATCGGTTTTTTTTTCCTCGCGTAATGGTTTCTGTAGGCATTGCTATAATAATAATAGTAATAATGTACTGCCAAGTCAGGCTGTACTACTAGCCAGGTATCGTCTCCTTATTATGGTTGTGGGGCTAACCCAAAGGAAAAAAAAAAAAAAAAAGTAGGATTCGTTCATTCATTCATTCGTTCCAGCGCTCTCAAGCAGCAAAAGTCATGAATGTTCGACTCGAACGCCGATCCTTTTTTTTTTTCTTTTTTCTTTGCTGGCCTTCTGCCAAGCAAAAAACGAAGATTTCCTGCCGTGGATTTTGCTTTTTTCCTCAATTTCACCAGGTAGGGGCTTTCTTTTGATGAGAAATTTACCCTCCCCCCCCCCACCACCACCACCACCACCACCTCCTACACCACTCTCTATACCATATTTTCATCTCCATTGATGGCAGGTTCAGTATGTGTTTTGGCTCGCCTCCCAATGACCCACCGGAACGGGCCAGAGTGCACGAGATCTCGCCGCCTGGAGCGGTCGGTCCTCAGAGCTCAATCGCACGATCGCCCGACCGCCGACCGCGACCTCATCCAATGTCTTCATCATACGGAGACTCGCGCCCATCGAGACATGGCGAGCATCTACCCCACGGAGACCGACCGCCAACGCGCCAGCGCCCGCCAATGTCGTCGAATGGTGAGCGGCTGCCGTCAGGCCAGGGCGAGCGTCTACTGCGCGGAGGCAAACCGCCGCGCCCTCAGGACTGGGAGGGACGGCCGTTCACTGCATTACCAGAGTCAACGAGATACACTACACCCCGCCGGCCTCGACCCTCCTCCTCGTCAGCCGGCCGCCCTGTGTCGGGACGAGTCCGGCCTTCTACCGGCGCTGAGGCCATAAGACCGCCCAGACAGTGGGAACGGCCCTTGACCGCATCCACGTCCACCCGCCGACCGCGGTCCCAAATTTCATCAATCCCCAAACAGCACACCCAGGACCGAACCATCATCGCCAGCTTCAGCAACCTCAGCACCCTTATCGACTTTCACGTCAACTACTACTACCCCCAGAACCTCCTCGCCAGCCGGCCCGTGCCCGAACTCGACGACCCGCGCACTCGCCCTGCTATGATTCGCCGGTATATCGCCTGGACTATCATAAACCGCATCACCATGGCGGATATAGATCACAATAATAATCATAATCATAATAATAGGTATGCGAATAATAATAATCATTCTGCATATGTATATTCATCATCATCGTCTTCTTCTTCTTCTTCTTCTTCCTCTCTCCCCCTCTCCCCCTCTCCCCAACCCCTCCTCTCTTAAACTCCGACTGAGTCCCTTTTTCTCTTTTTTTTCCTTCCGGGGGAAATTAAAGTTCAGATGCTGTTATATCCAACGTCGCGAATGAGATATCCGCCTACCTCGAACCCTACTCGTCACCGCAGAGTGGAGAGCGCGAGGCCCACCTCCATGAGCTTTGCAAGCTGGGCGCGGAGCTGTGGGGGCTGATGAGGTCGCATCCGTCAATTTGGACGTTCGGCTCGTGGAACGAGGCGGCTGGGTTTATTATGACGTTCCCTTCGCTGTTAAAGGATAGCGATCAGACAGTGGATAGGCAGATATTTCGGATAGAGTGACCTTTTATTGTCGTTGCTTTGGAGGGGTTTTTTTTTTTTTTTTTTTTTGGTTGCTGTTGGCTGGTTGAGGATAGAAACGAAACTCATGCTAGGGAGAAGTTGTTAGCTGGTGTGTAAATGCATATATATATATATACGGTCGGGTTGGCTGCGCTCGGGTTGGGGCAGAGAGGTGAAGGGTAAGAGGGAAGGAGGGAGGGAAGGAGGGGGGAAGGAAGGAATCACATACTCTGCTGCTCGGGTTTGAATAGTCGGGGCCGGGGCGCCTGCTCACCCACTCCTGAATAGATTACCTCGTTCTTCATCACTCGCCGCGACAACGCTACCAACATGCTTGCCTGTTTCTCTTGGAAATAGGTTTCCGACGGCGGCGGCCCGCTCAACATGGCCAGTTCGATACAGATGCCTATCAGCGTGTCATGGCACAACCGCAACAACGCGTTATGCGCCTTGGCCTCGTCCTTGTACCTCAGTGCCCATTCCACAGCGTCCATAGTCCTGAGCACGCCGCCACGAGCCTCATCCCTCCACCCCATGACGCTCTTTGCATTCTCCAGCGCAGCCCGCGCGCGCTGAAGCTCCTTGTCGATGCGGGTACGAGCATCAGCCGTACAACGAGCCGCAAGTTTGGTGCGAGTCGATTCCACGTGCGAAATCAGGTCGGAGGTGGCCTCGAGCGAGTTCTGGTACGCGTGCATCTCGCCCTCGACGGAGCGGAGCTTGGACGCTATCCGCAGCATCTGCGCCACGATAACGAGCGCCGAAAGCGGTTCTGGACACATTGTTGAGTGTGTGTGTGTGTATGTATGTGTGTGTGTGTATGGACACTTGCCCCCCTCCCCCGAAACTGGCCTGCGCTTCGATGATGATGATGGTGATGATGATGATGATGATAATGATAGCGTTTCTGGAAAGCGCGCGGATGAGTTTACTTGTATAGCAATGGCCGATCCGACCTGAATGAGGGTGTTTCATAGACGCACTCGCGCACGCACGCAAAGATGACTCCTCCCCCAATGCGCTGGCAAAGTCACCCCTCTCTGTCAGTGCGGGGGAGTGGGTGCGCATGTGGCCGGTGAAAAGAAGCGACGCAGTCAAAGTGTGTTGGAGCCAGTCAAATCAGGAAAGGAAGCCCCAAGCCCCAACATCAGTTTCAACGGGGAAAGACCATCCAATCAGGGTAGTAATATCAAAAGCAACAAAAAAGGAATAATTCTAAGAGGAGGACCATCCAATCAGAAAAAGAGAAAAAAAAAAGAAACCCCCCCGCAGTAATAAAGCAAAACTCGGGGAAAAACAAAACTCGCCAAGAAATGAAAATGCCCCATGCATGGTTACGTAAAAAAAATTAATAAAAAAAATAAATTAAAAGTAAAGATCCAGTCCTTTATTTTGTTTTGTTTGGGGTGCTGGTTTTGCCTGGTTCGGGTGGGGTTGGAATTCTACTGTGTATGGCCGGGGAGGAGTTAGGGGTTGGGCAGACATTAGATATAAGCGGATGGATGGATGGGCGCAGACGGAGATGGTGGTGGTTATTTGTGCTGGTGTGCTAGATTGTACTGTACTTGTTTTGCGGTATCCACCCGTGTATACAATACAAATACCACAAGGCCAGACGTGTTGTCTAACGGATGGATTTCCAACCTGATCTACGGGCCGGGGGTGATTTATCCTGGCGGAGCGTCGAGGATTAGGGTTGTTGGGGTTGGAAGGGCTTTTTATTTCCGCCTCGCCGATTTTGATGTGGTGTAGAGATGTGCTGGGGAGGCTCGGTATTGTGGAGGCAGAATCTGAGCCCGGGCGACTAGCTAGAATTCTTGGCGCGGGTAGCTTACCTACCTCGCTGCCGCTCGTTTTTCGTAGCATAGTAGGCACCCGAACGAGAGCATTGAGCACCCTACCCACCGGCCCCGATACTCTCCACAGTATGCTGGCCTGTGTGCTAGGCTTATGCGGTGGTGTTGCCGCTGGAGACCAGGTACCTTGGTCGGCCCTATCTGGCAACCCATGGCCTATGCTCCACAAGTCATGTCGTGTGTGCATGGGTGCTGCGGCACTGGTGAGGGAGGGAGCAAAAAGAACTGGAGAGCATATATGACGTTGGACGGATCGAAAGACTCGGAGATTGTACTGGGCTCCTGCGTCCTTTCCCCGTCCATGTCCTCCCCTTTTGTTTTCTTTCCTTTCCTCTCGCTGTTCTAACAAATTTTGTCCCCGTAAATCAAACCTTTAATTTCGATGGTTTGGGTTGGTTCAGATGTTTACCTGGGTATTTGGGGACTTGCTAGAACTGAATAACTAGATCGAAATCCCCTTGAGGAATAAGCCAACTATGCTGGGGGGGGAGGGGAAGGTAAACCATACATACTAGCTCAATCTATATTTTTTTTATTTCTTTCCCGCTTCTAGCCTCTCCCCTTTTTCTGTGTGTGATTGTGGGTGTGTAGGGTAGATGGCTTAGCAATGAGGGAACCGACTAATTACTTGACGGCTAATGCTAGACAGGAAGAGTTTTGGGGGGCTGCTATTTCGGTGTGCAAGGGAGTGTGAAGTCTGGTTTTCTATATGTCGGAATATGAGAATGGAGGCTGAGGAAAGCTGTGTTTGGAGCAGGGTCCTATGGAGCTCTACCGCTTTTGCGCAAACTTATGTTGCAAGAATGTGTCCGCGAGAGCATTGACACGAAGATGCGACTCCTTGCAGTCGTATCGCAACTCCGTAGCTAGCATTCCAGCTGGGTGTTCAACACACGGAGGTTTGATTGCGATCTTCATCTTATTATATTCCTTTAGTTATTGCATTCCCGCCCACCCATTTATTCGCAAGAATCCTGCCACCGTCGGGAAGGCTCGCATATTAGGTCATTGCATTTCCGAGCATTCCTCACATGCTGCGCCCACGCATGCAGCGTTGCTGCTGCTGCTGCTGCTGCGAAGCAACTCATTGAGGAGACGGGCGTAAGCAGCTTTCTCAGTTCTATGTGGTTCGCTCAGTAGAAGACTCAATATTATTCGTTTCTGCTTCTCACAACTTTCCCCTAATCGACTGCTGGCGAAAACGGTGTCCCGTGGTTAAGTTCAATATCATCCCGAGAAAATAAAAGTTTCACCACTGCTTCGTGGCCTGCCCGTGCTGCCCACAAGTAGTGTGGCGACGGGCGAATTTCGTCTTTCGAGCCACCTCAACGTCGCCCCTGGCCAATAGCATTTTCACTACTGCTCCACGCCCTTCTCTGGTCGCCCACAATGGCGGCGTCTGACCGTCACTATCTTTCGAATTTGGGTTAACATCGCTCCTGACTAGCAGCAGCTTTGCCACAAATTCATTCCCTTCTACGGCTGCCAAAGACAGCGGCGCCCGGCCGTTTCTGTCCCTTGAGTCGGCCTCGATTTCGTTTCGGGCAAGGAGCGGCTTCACTGCTGCTTCGTGGCTCCCCTCTGCTGCCTACAACGACGGGGTCTGGCCGCAGCTGTCTTTCGATCTAGCGCTAACACCGCATCCAGCTAGTAGTAGCCCCGCCACTCTCCTTCGTGCCCCCCCTGGGCCGCCCAGAAGGGTGGGGTTTGGCCAATCTTATTCTTTGAGTTAGCCTTAATGTCGTTCCGGGCAAGCAGTAACTTCGCCAGTAATTCATAACCTTCTTTAGCAGCCACAACAGCGGCATCTGATTGTCTCTGTCTTTGGGTCAGCTTCGGCATCGCTTCTAGCCAACAATGGCTTCACCGCTGCCTCATGTCCGTTCCAGGCTGCCCACCACAGCGGCGTTCGATGACTGCAGTCTTCTGAGTTAACTTCAACATCGCTTCTAGCCAACAGCAGCTTCACTACCGCTTCTGTAAGCCGTATCATGTAGGTAGCTGAGAATGAATTGAATTGAGTCTATCTAGCCATAGCTGCGACGAGCGGCAGTCTATATACAATTTTGAGGCAAAGAAAATTTTCTATCGCTAGCAATCCGGGCGGGGCGAATAGGGGCAATACAATTTTGGTGACCCCTATTCCTCGTCATGGAATCCGCACAGGCTACATACGAACCAAAGCGCGAACTTCGAGCGCAAGCTTGAGCAGATTTGAGCGCAGGTTCGAGCAGGTTCGTGCGCAGGTTCGAGCGCGATTAGACAGTGTTCGTATCATTTTTCATGCGCATATGAGGTCAACAGCTTCATTGCCCCACCAGCTGCTCACGACATAGGTGTCTGGCCGTCTTTGTTTTTTTGGTCAGCCGTGGCGTCACTCCCGGCTAATAGTAGCTTCACAACCGCCTCGTTCTCGCTCCAGGCCGCCCACCATAGTAGCGTCCGATGATTGTAGTCTTTCGAGTTAACTTCAACGTCACTCCTAGCCAATATCACCACGGCCTCGTATCCCCCCTTAGCCCCTTAGCTACCCACGATAGCAACGTTTAGCCACTCTCATTCTCTAACTCAACCTCTATATTGTTCCTGGTAAACAGCAACTTTGCCACTGCTTCACGTCTTTCTCTGGCCGCCCAAAAGAGCGGCGTCCGATTATACTTGTCCTCTGAGTCAGTCCCAACATCACTCTGGGTAAGCAACAGCTTTACCACCCCTTCATGGCTTCTCATAGCTGCCCACGATAGCGACGTTTGGCCGCACTTGTCCGGTGAGTCAGCCTCAACGCCAGTTTGGATGAGCAACGACCCCACCATCGCCTCTTGTCCTCTCCAGGCTGCCCACAATAGTGGCGTCCCGCGATTGTCACCCCCAGAGTCGACCTCAACACCGCTTCTGACCAACACCAGCTCTACTACTGCCTTGTGCCCTTCCCTAGTTGCTCACGAGAGCGTCGTCTGGTTCACACTATCTTTCGAGTTGGGCCCAATATTGCCCCGCTCACAGCCGGAAATAGCGGAGGCAATACCTATGAGGTCGTATCTCGCCAAATGCATCATCATAGTTCCTGTTGAGGGTCGCGGGTATTGACCGGTCATCGAATAGGGTTTGACGCAATGCCGCAAAGCCTGAACTGACAATCTCAGTAAGTGTGCTGGAATAATTTGCCTGTGGCACTTTCTTTTGCTCTGCGACTTGGGTACGTGGTAGCTATGATATCATCGCGTATTCTAGAAATGGGTACTGGTCTATACGGGTGTTAGCGGCTCCGAGATCTCATCCATGGTGAAGTATAAAATGCAAGATGTAGACACCTTCCCTCTAAACCGAGCAAACGAAATGTAGCCCTTACCTAGAACCCTAACGAGATGAAGGCTATAGGAGGAAGCCCTGGCTGACAGTAGAGGTTTCTGCGTCCTGGAGAGGGAAAGGAGAAGATTATTTACTACGCCGGACCCCGGTGGTGGCTCTCGCGTGGAGGATGGTTGAGGTTCGGAACTCATATATACAGCCAAGTCGCGCTGCAAGAACCTCGCGTTGTAGAGGTATGAATGTGGCTCCACTCCGATTCCAGGCTCTTACTATAGAATAGAATCCATTGCCCCGACCATATTCTTACAACGCGACTCGACGGTATATATAGGCTCAAAGTAATACATCAACTTCTGCATTCCGCAACTGAAGATGAAAAATCCAGCGCATGTCCAGTACGGCTAGTTACTCGTATAGTGCCTCAGATAGAACACACTCAATTGGACGAAACTGGGCAGTTTCCCTCCAAAATGAATGAAATCCACACTAACTACCAAGGCTCCCTTCCTTTGTCTGAGTCGCTCCTTTCGCGCTAACCGATCTCCTCCAGAGCAAAAGACACCACCCCTAGCACCGACATAACCCCTAGAGTCACCATCGCGCCAATGATCCCCGCAGCAGCATTAGATATCTTCTCTCCACCGATAGACTCCGCATGCGGCGGCGTTGGCGGAAACGTTCCCACGGTTTCCGGCAAAAGGATACGGTAGCGCTGCACTTCCGGCACCATTCCGCCACGGTCTAATGGAAATCTTGCCCATCCCCATTACAAGGCCTGTCCAGGGCATGCTTGTATCCTTTCGCCCAAATAGCGGATAGGATGCTATGGGTCCCCGATTTGTGCCATTGCGGAAGAGGAACATGACGCTGAAGTCCGATATGTTGCTGGGAAAGGCAATCGTGTTTTTTTCTGTGAAGAGCTCGAATGCTATGGTACTTGCGTGGCCCGGCGGGCCGGAGAAATCACCACCGACGGATGTCAAGTTCGTTAGGGTGAAGAACGCCTGGAAGGTGTTGTAGCTCCCGGTCATGAGTATGAATTTGCCTTGCTTTCATTTTGTGGCGACTGTTGTTGAGCTGAGCGACTATCACGGCAAATGTCCCACCGCCGATGGAACGCGCAGGTTGCGAGCTGTTGTATGTGAGAGCGAACTCATGTGCGTCGGCGATGGTGCGTAGCTGGAAGAACTGGTTAGGTGTGACGAGGTTCGCGATGCTGGCATTGTGGATGGACGCCACATTTAGGAGGTCGTACGCATTCGAATGTGTTAGGTTTGCAGTAGGGTCCGTATAATCCCAAACCACCTTCAGTGCTTCTTCAAGCTGCGTATAGAATCCTTTTGTCTTCTCCGCCAGTGCCGCCCGTGACATTAATGCTCTGGCCACCATCGGCCTTCGCTCTTCGGCATCACGACGCTGGTTGATAAAGGGGAGCGAGGTATCGCGCTTCTTTTCTTTTGGGTGGCGATCTGGGTGATGTGAAGAAAAGCGGGCTGCTTCTCCGCCGATGCTATCGCCATAACCACCGAGGTGTTCGCGCCGGACCTGCGTTGACCCTGCCATCATATATCCCTTGGCCGAGCGGCGGGGCGTAATCCGTCTTGATTGAGGAAAAGTAGGGGCTGCATGCTGCGTCTGACTTTCTATTCTCTCAAGGGTCGTGGAGGGTGATCGAGTCGCGGGTCCCCAAAAGTGGCCATCATCGCTAATGTTTTTAGCGCCTCAGCGCCACCACCTTGGCTTTTAATAATCTGGCCCGTGATGCTATCTAGTATTGTGGAGGGTATCGAGGTTGGTGGGTAGAATGGTCTTTTCTCGTCGTGGTGGTCTACATACACTAGGGAAAGCGAGTGGCAACGAGGTAAGCTATCCTGCCAAGGATTCTAGTTGGTCGCCCAAGCTCAGGAATCGCCTCCACAGTATCTATATGTACTTAGGGTGTGGAAGATAATCTCTGCCCCCCCCCATCCTAGTATGGGGTGCACGGACATTGCAGGGGTATTTTGTTAGGCAAAAAAAAAGTCTCTGCCCACCTCTGATTTCATGTCTTTCTAGTCTTGCAATTAAAGCGATAAAAAAATTTTATTAATAAGGAGTTGCATCTCCCCCAGCTAAAATAACAGCATCTAATCGTTCCCTCATGCCTCCAATAAGATCTGTAAGCCTTTCTTTTGTAGTCATTTTAAAAGTTAATTGACAATGATTTTAAAGTTCTAAAATATTTGAAGAACGACCAAATATCATTCCCAATTCTGTTTCCATATCCCCCCAGATAGATTCAATTAAATTTAAATCAGGGGATTGGGGAGGCCATTCTAAAACTTCTATCTCATTCAAAACTCTACATGCCTTTGCATATTTCTTATGTCCCAGAGCTATATCTTCAATCACTACTGCCCATCCCTTCTCCTCACATATTTGATGCCAGAAAGGGATCAAAATCGGGTCCAAAATATATTTGACGTAGGCTGCCGAATCGATTTTTGCTTCTCCAGGAACAAAATAGAGATCTGATAAATTCGTTCCGCAAAAAACTCCCCAAGCCATTGTTGATTTTCGTCCAGAATGCCAGGTTGTATCTATACTGTTAAGGTCTAGGTGAGTGGTCGCAGGTGCTCGTATGGGGTCACAGTTAGGCGGTCGTCTCGGCGAGGCTACGAACTAGTGGTTCGTGTACGTGTTCGAGGTTCGTAGTATATATAGTCAGTCTATGCTAGCGATGGTCTATGTACAATAGGTGCGTTGACCGATGAGGTTGCAAGAAGCATCCTCGTCGGTCTCTT
>JAJDFF020000657.1:0-10825 GCA_021527025.2 Geoglossum cookeanum | reverse complement strand
TATTGGCCTTGGGGGCCAGAGACGGTGGATCCGGAAGTGCATAAGAAGGGCCTGGGAGCCCAGTAGCTAGTTAGTAGTAAAAAAGCATATTGGATCACCTAGAATCAGAGTACAATCGCCTTATTGTGACTATCCATACCATACCAACCCCTCTACTCCGCAATACGATCGTACCTGTCCTTCGACACGTTCGATGATGCCAGCTGAATCTACGTAATGTATCATGACACTGCCACCGCCACAATCCTTGTGGCGCTTGGCACAGCTTCACCATTACTATTCAACATATTTAGCTAGCTCTTCGTAATGGCCCATACCCCAAGGGTGCACGGCCATAATAGAATATACATACATACATACTTGTACGTCCTATCCTGAAAAAATATTATTTCGTCTTTGATTTCTGACACTTCTTTGTAGGTATTCCGTGACGATCAAGGAAACCCTACCGATCATCCGGGCCTACGACTTCAACTGTCTGACTTTGCTTGTGGAGAGCTTACAGAGGATCTCGTTGGAGGTGAAGATCGAGAACTACTCGTGTCCTCGCAGGAGCTTTGCCAATACCTTACTGCTGCGGAGGACAGGACCCGAAGGCAGGGAACGCTTGTGGGGCATTCTCTTCCCCCTGGAATCAAGAAGCGAAAGAGATCGAGAACTCCCCCAGAGAGGATGACTTAAAGACGATTGGGTTGGCGGTTGGGCATGGCTTGCTCCTTTTGGCACATTTACCGATGGCGACTTATGCCTGCCGGATCCATCACGGGCATTCGAGGCCGCGAGTTCATCCACTTTACTGACAAGTGGGCTGGAGCTCGGTACTCCATCGTACACTTCTTCAAGCAGTCGATTCGCAGTTTATCTTTTGACGTCAAATCAGCCAGTGTTACGGATTCCAGTCACCATGAGCCAACGCTATGCTCGAGCCAAAACGCCGACTACGCCGAAATGACCTTGTGCAAACCCGAGTCTCAAACCCCTCGACCGAGAGGCTCATTGAAGTATCGAGAACGACGTATACGCTTGAAGAAAAACCGGGAGAAAAAGGTCAAAGAAGTCAGAGCTACTCAGGTAGAGGCATTTTAGACCCTTATCCGATATCTAAGAAACCCTTGCTGACTATAATAGTCTGCAGGGGGTAGCAATTATCAGAGTATGGCCTTCCTGCTGGCTCAGAGTTTGGTAGCAGCTGTCTGGTTCACGACAATGGCTTTAGCTATTGGTAGTAATTTCAATTTTCGTTATAGCTGGTTGGAGTGAGACCACACCGTGATGACTAAGGGAGAGGGCCCCTCCTGGATGTCTAGTGTGAAAAGTAACTCTAGCCACTATGATAAGGTTTTAGCTCGTCGGTTTTGTTGATTTTTAATGGTAATGTGAGGTGCTGTCAGTTTTTTCTTAGGGGTTACGCCCCATTATAGCTACCTTCGATCTTGAATTTGCTAGACCAAATGTAGTACATGGTATAGGAATGGATATTCCCCAATCCTGAACCCGGGGAGCGGCACTTCAATTGGTCGCGGTATCCCCCCTTGCTCAGCCAAGTGTATATGCCGTTCATAGACTGCAGATCAAGAATACCATCCCAAGCAGTCAGTTTATTATATCAACCACGGATATCTTTCTGTACGCGAAGCGCCATTGCGTTGGCAGGCCTCTATGTTGAGACATGTGGGCCAAGACATCAGGCTCGAGCTTCACACTCACTCAACGCTTCCCAGGGTGCGTGAGGAGTAGAAATGTGACGCAGTCCCAAAGAATCGTACTGTGCAGCCTCCATTTATGAAAGTTTAAATATTATGCAGAAACATTCCGTTTACTATCAATTTCCGCTTTTTATCAAGGAATCTTGGTAGGCCAGCGATTTCTTGTTTGCCATGGGCTACATCACGTGCCTCCTCTGTCTCACGACACTTTATTTGTCGCACGACTTCCCACTCGTCGTACGACACTTTCGCTTGTCGCACGACTTTCTACTTGTTGCACGACTCTCTACCTGTCGCGCGACTCTCTACCTGTCGCGCGACTCTCTACCTGTCGCACGACTCTCCACCTCTCGCGCGACTCCTACTTGTCTCGACGCTATCGCTTAAATGACGACCAACACTCCTTCCCATTCACAAAGTGTCCAGCAACCCGTCCAAGGGGATGAATAAGAGGCGAAGGGTGAGGACGGAAGAACTCGGTATAGAGGAAGAAAGGGATAGAATAGAGGGAGAAAGAGATAGAAAAGCTAGGACGAAGCAAAGAGCTAAAGAACTTGGTGATAGCATCCGCGATGCATCGATTGATTGGGGTAGTTACGGTATCGACTTCCTCGCTTCTACCGTAGGCGAGAGAGAGTTATATGATTTTCTTCAGCGGCTGGAGAAGGTCTCTACATTTGCAAAAACGAAGGCTGATACCACAGCTCGGCTTCTCTCCAGTTTGCGTCAGAACCCTAATAAGCTTGACATTCTGACGACGGTTCAGTCCGAGCTCTCCAATCTCCTACAGGATGACGTTTATCCCCTGACCGATGCGAAATCCCTTGAGGATGCTCTCGGCAAGCCATTTTGTTGGAGTCGGTACGGGTGGACGCACACGGAAGAAGAACTACTTGATCGAGAGGAAGATGATGCTTGTATTGTGTGTTCTAGCTACTGCGGAAAGGAAAAGGAAAACATTCTTATTGTGGGTCAGGTGATGAGCACACCGAGCACCCAAGAGCATGCAGTCTCGGGCTCCTACCACAACCGTGACACATTTCGAGTCCCGCTCCTTCATCGGGTAACGGCAAGCCACTCTAGTCTTGCGCCTACTACAAATTTTGGAATTCAGGAGCTCTTAAAACACCTTGCTGAAGACAAAGGAGCTTCTATTTCAGTTTATGATTACTCTATTCCAGATCCTGCTAAAAGAACACGCCAAACGACAGTCGACGAGTTTCGATCATGTTTTCGATCAGGAAACACCTGCCGTACAGCACTCAATTTCCTAGATATCGAGAACCGTACAAAGATTCAATTCTGCCCCTCTCCTATTATACTTCAGGATGTTACGACCAAGCTCGATGCTTTGATTCAACACGACAAAGGCAAAACTGGATCTGAATGGAGGGCTGAACGGTCGAAGGAATTTTTCCTTGCTGCTAAGAGAAATGCCATCTCTACCATTCATATAGATACAGGCAGCATGGTCACATGGGTTTTGATTCTCGAAGGACGAAAGATATGGTACTTTCCTCGGCATGTCAACTCCCGGACTGTACGTTGGTTGACCCTGGTTGGGTCTCAAACTCCAGAGAATTATGAAGGTGGCTGGGTAAAGGTTGAATTCAACCAAATTTAATGAAGAAATTGAAGAATTTCGGCGCCATGCTTTCGAGATTCTCCAATACGCGTAATAACAGGGAGTGGCTGGCTCGCTCGCTCTAATGAATTCATTTTAATAAAAAAAAAATCAAAGCCAACTCCAATCCGCTAGATGCCACGCGTGTCGCCTGGCTGGGGTTGAGCAGCTTGGATTATAGATCTTTTGGGCGCAGCATGGGCGGAGCCTTTATGCTGGGACGAGGCATACTCGCAGATTGTGTAAATTGCGGAATGCTAGCCCCTATCCCTCTAAGATTCAGGTTCGGTTTTGGTTTGTTGAGGCTCAAGCAACATATTCCGTAGGACCTTTGGGGCAAATTATGACTCGCATCATGCGGGACTGGATTGGCTCATATTTATACCGCGCTGGAGAAGCACAAATTTTCGAATATATCTTGCTCCCTCTCCCCGGTTGACACTGCAAGGCTGTCGTGTCATCTCTTCCTGGACTGAACATGGGTCTACTATGGCCGACCTTCGACAGGTTAACAATCCGTGCCCTCAGTAACACTATTCTCATAAGAACCCTTTTACCTTGAATATCCCTCGCTCTATACTCGAGAATATCATCGGCTACATAATATAGTTTGAGGCAGAGATGGAGTGACCCACATGACGACATAAGGGACGATAGGCGACTTGCCCCCACAACATTTTCAACGATCAATCCATCCCCCATCAGATATGTCTGAATCTCCTACAACACTTGGGTTTGCTATCTTGCCAGGCGATATTCCTGATCAAGTTATCGAGCATGCGAAAAGCCAGATAGACAGCAGCGAGGTTCAAATTCTTCTTCTTCACAGTGGAAGTCTCGGTGTAACGGAACGTGTGCGTCTGATCAAGAGTAATGATGCTCTTCATCCAATATACGATTGGTACCAGAAGGTAAGTGAGCGCTGTATTAGTAGCTTCTTAGTAGACTGACATGATTAAGAATGTGGACAAGACACTTCTAGCTCAATTGATGGGCACCACCGTTGATTCCGTTGCGCGACAAACACCCTTGAAGGCCATCAACCTTCATACATCCCGCGGCGACGACTCTTACTTTTGGTTTGAACCTGAGTATGCAACCCAATCGGTTGTCGAAATTACAATATCCCTGGATACAGGAGTGGCTGGTGTTGAGTATGTGAAGGGGTCTCATAGAATGGACCGTGGCAACCTCCATTTGTCCGCTATGGCAACGGCTAGTGTACCTCTTAAACCAGGTCAGATTAGGATATTTTCCGGAGGGATTTGGTTCAAAAATACACCGAGGAGAGGCGAAATTTCCGTCTGGTTTGTGTATAGACAATAGACTCCGAGATTGGTGAAGAAAAGTTATATATTATGCTACTCTAAAGCGTTGAAAGCATTTGACTTATTTAAGTGAGACGACTGACTCTTCTCTTTGTAGTTTAGGTATTCTTGGTACAAAAAGTATACAAAGCTATGCTGCTTAGTGCACCAGCCCAACCTCCGGCCTAATTGAAAGTTGAGCCATACTGACCGTGCGAATAGGGTTATGAGGCGGGGGTATAAATGCGTATATTGGATTAAATCCCAATACAAGAAATACCGGGTCCAATTCCCGGGACTGCGAGATCCAAGTGGCGTCAATCTAATCCGAATGCAGGAATTCCTGGGACTGCCAGATCCAAGCGACACCGAGCTAATCCCAGTGAGTTGGTTTTAGCCGAATCCCAATACGGGGATTTGCTAGGACTGCCTGTGCCCTTCACTGCATACTACATATATGCTTTAATGGTCACTAGTTGTATTGAGCGCACTAGAGAAAATATCACTGAAAACTACGTGCGATAGGCACTGGTTTCCACTTAACTCCAAACGCCATGAGAGCCATTTCCGCAGCATCTCCCCCCTTGCGTTGCAGATCCACTTCCCAGTATAAAAACTACGAGCATAATAATCTGTGCCGTTGACCCTGACACAGCTGGACCATGCAGTTCTGCCGCCTGGAGATCATCAGTCAGAACGGGTGGGAACAGAGTAAGCATATACCTCTTTTTTCCGGAGAAAAAAGAACCAAAGAGGAGTTGGCATTTGATTTTCCATGCAGTAACCTGTATAATAGCGTTTGTCAGACAAACCACATCTAGGAGAGGCAAATATAGAGAAGAGGGAAAACGGACGACTCAGCTTTTCCTGGAAGGACATTGCGTAATTGGAGTGGAAGTATGGCGTAATGCGACCTGGATGTAGTAGGTATTGTGGAGAGTATCGGGGCCGGTGGGTAGGGTGCTCAATGCTCTGCTTCGTGTGGCTCTGTTCTACTGAAAAACGAGCGGCAGCGAGGTAGGTAAGCTACCCGCGCCAAGAATTCTAGCTAGCTGCCCGGGCTCAGATTCTGCCTCCACAATACATACAACAAAGAGAGCCAAAAAAAATTCCAAAAAATTTCAAAAAATTCAAAAAATCTTTGATTTTGTGAGCACATCCTCGCCCTGAGGAAGTCACCGTACACCACACGAAAACAGCATTTCAGCATACCACTTAACAACGAACGGTCGCAATAGAATAAAAATCGAGTAAATTGATCAATAGCACCTAAATACATATTATTTATCGCTCAATATTTAATTGGTCCTCCTCTTGCCTTGATACAACGCTTAACTCGCCTTTCCATAGAATCAATGCAATTCATATAATCAGCCTCCGTCAGCAACTCCCACTCTCTTTAAACTGCAATCCCCATCTTTTCAGCAGTTTTGATTCTATGATGCTTCTTGCTAATCCTTCTCTTAATTATAGCCCATAAATTCTCAATTGAGTTAAGATCTGGTGATTGTGCTGGCCATCTTATCGACACAAATGCATTTGCCATCCGCCATTTCCTATTTGCCTTGGTATTATGGTAACGAGCTCCATCTTCCATCCAATAAAATTCTTCCTTTCCTATTTGCATCCGTCTAACAGCTTGATAGAATAGGAGACCGTATGGTGCCAAAACTTCTTCGCGGTATCGGTGTTAATCCATACGACCAGAACCCAACACAACTAATGGACCTTTTATTACTTCACAAAAAGCTCCCCATACCCCTACACTTGTTCTCCCACTCTTGAATGAGGGCTTACAATTCTTTGATAGATGTGTTTGGTCCTCACCAATACGTCAAGTGACCCAAATTGTCTTATAATCCTTGCCAACTTCAAAAGTTGACTCGTCCGTCCACATAACCGATCGCCATTTATCAACACTCCAGTCCTTATGTTCCTTACAACAAAGTAGCCGTGCTTTTCAATGCTCAGGGCTTAGGTAAGGCTTAATCCTTGCCTTACGCCTAAATAACACTCCTCTTGCTAAGATTTTCCTAGTCGTTTGCCGATGGAGCTGATATCCGCTTTTAGATGGAGTTGATAATGCAGCCATATTTAGCTCATTATCTGCTTCTGCAATACGACACAAGTATCGTTCATTTTGAGCCTTAATCTTTCGAGGACATCCAGTTCGCTTTTGGTTGTTTGTTGGGGGTTCTGGGGATGAAGTTTTTGCACGACGGACAATAGAGGATACTTGTCACGAACGTAGATTCTAGGTGCTTGGAAAGCGCAGTCTCATTGTCAGCGCCTTACAGTGATGAGAAGCAATGTTATATAAAACAATACTTGTTATTATTTATTACATATATCTATCTATGGTTATGGGTTTGGCAGAAGCATAATTAATTAATGTCACTCATTGGTTTCTTCAAGACATGGTTGTGAGAGTTTTGTATTGGTTTTTTCTATTGGTTTTTTTTCTCTTGGTTTTTAATTGTTTTTAATAGTTTTTTAATTTTCCTGTTTTGGAGAAAATTGGCCGGGGGGTCGTTGTATTCTCGTCTATTCACCTCTCCTGATTTGACGAGCTTAGATCGACGGACACCATGATCCGGCGCCCACATCAGAACCATGGCCTCTTTTGTGTTGTAGTGTTGTATCCTAGCTTGAATCCCACGACCAATCCGACCAATCCTACGTGTCCACGAGACACGACGATATAGTCGTCTGCGAGACGATCTAAGCTGCTTTTCGGCGCACTTCCGGGTCATGACCTCATCGAGCGTTTTTCACAATAGGTATACGGCTGAGGCTGCTTCTTCGGCGCACTTCCTGGTAATGGCCTCATCGATCGTTTTTCACAATAGGTATACGACTGAGGCTGCTCTTTCGGCGCACTTCCTGGTAATGGCCTCATCGATCGTTTTTCACAATAGGTATACGACTGAGGCTGCTCTTTCGGCGCACTTCCTGGTTATGGCCTCATCGAGCGTTTTTCACAACAGGTATATATAGACTATTTTGTTTTTTGGAGAAAATTGGGCGGAGGTGGTTGGCGACTTCGGCGTACTTCCTGGTTATGGCCCTCTCCCCATACTTGCCCGGCTTCTTCAACACCGGGCCGGGGTTGCTGATGCTGATCAGTGTGTCGGGGTGCTCTGGCCCCAGTACCTTCTCTCTTGCTCTGTTGAGATGCGGCAGACTCTACCGATGGCCGGTGTGAGAACGGGCGTTGGGCCGTTCTGAGATTTCTCTGTTGAGAGGTAAGGGTCGTTTTTTTCTGGGTGTCTTTTGGCGTTGTAGTTAAAGTCTTCGCTCTCGATTTTAACGTATGCACAAAGACGACCAAAGGACTGTTAAAAGGGCGAATAGGGGTTTTTTATTGAATATGCTAAGCTGAGTTTATGGGGAGCAGCACTCTACCGCGGTCCGGCACCCACATCAAACAAACATGTTTCATGGTCGAACAGCTGGAACCTCAACAATCCCCACGCCCGGACGACAATGAGCGTTGGTGTTGAGTCGAAAACGGCGTTTCGGACTGTCCTGACGCCCGCCGATAACGACAAAATGTCGACATCGTATGTTGTGCGTTTCGACCCTAGATTCAGCGCAGCTGGTGGGACTGTCACGGCCGGTCGATAGGTGATGTAGCTGTTCCCCCTTCAGGGGGGTAGTGATTTGGCTATTCTCGTTGCTCTCGCCCTTCCTTTGGTCCTGGAATCCCCCCCTTCGTCTTCGGTCCATCCCCTGAGCTCGCCTCGCCTTTGCAGCGTCCCCAGTACTCGACAGTAACAGTATAGTCGATGGATTGCTCGGGCCTTCGTTGATCCCTGCGATATGTATCGTCGCCGGGCACTAAAGGGGGTGTGGGTGTGACGCCGTCCCATCCCATCGGCTTGTTGAAGAGAAACTGCCGGTGTCTTATGGTGAGACGTTGTGAATTACGGGGACGGCGTTGAACGATGGGGACCTCGAAAAGGGTCCCCTGCTGGCGTTCGCTCTTGGACGGTTCGTGTACGGCTCAGTGGGGAGAGGCTCCAAATCGAAAGGGATTTGCGGTGGTTTTTGTTGTTTTTACCTCCGGTATGAAGAGCCGTACTGGTAATCGGCGCTTGAGTATCCCGAGTCTCTGGAGTCTGGTATAGCGCGGCGTCCAGATGAAGCCTGGGGTTCGACGCCACGTCTTGAAGTGTGGCTTTGGCAGGCAAAGCCGACTAGCACGGTCTTCTGTTGGACCTGGTGCCCGTATTGGCCGTATGCGTGGCACTGGTCGACGCCGACCCCGAGCAGTTGTCGGGGGTGAGAAGCTGGTGGCCCACTCGCTGGGCGTTTCGCAGCCGGGATGATAGGATGCTGACTATATATGATGTGTGAGTGGTTGAGCAGATGAAGGAAAGAGAATCAAGAAGCTTACGCAGATCTTCTGCTCTCCCCAAGATATCCCGGCTGCTCATTGCTGTGAGGAAGTACCCTGCCATTGGTGGCGCGGGATGTGCTCTCCTCTGTGTTCTGGAATCCGCGCAAAGGCGCGGATCCAGTTGGTTGTGGGTGTGAGGGAGGAAAGGAAAGCGAGAAAGCTGGGTGGAAAGAGGGTTTATATACCCGTTGGGGCTCCCGTCTGGGTGTTAAGTTAATGATTCAGATGACACACAACAAACGAGTGAATGTCCGATATGTCCGGCTAACGAGTGAATGTTCCAGGCTTAACGCACCCCCTCTGGGTATAAATACCCCTTCGTCCTCGTCCCTTCCTCCCTCTTTTTTTTTTTTACCATCATCACACCAGCTGGAGTGGCATCTAGCCACTCAGCTGAACAGGCTTGCGCCGTCGCGGCAGTTTGCCACTGAACGTGAGTTTCTATTTTATGTTCTTGTTGCTTGTTATAAAGAAGAGCTGATACTAAGTGCTAGTAGGCGCGCCAGAAACAAGGAACACACGGTCGCCCGATTTCGCGAAGGCAACCGGTGAAGCCTCCCATGACGGCGAAGACAACAACGACGAAGACACCGAAACCCCTCATCAGAGTTTCCGTATTCTGTCGAATCGCCGGTACAATCTCCCCTCTCTCTCAAGGCGAGAGAGAGATGCTCCTACCGCGAAGGGAGCGATTCCAGCCTTCCATCTGGTTCGTCGGCGGGGGGTTCCAGATACGCACGCAAGATATTCCTCGACAGATAGGAGTGGTCCAAGCCAAGTGGTTGCGCGGCGGAACTCGAGGGGATTCAGGGGGAAACCGGTGCGTTTCCCCCTCGGTATGGAATTTGGACGCGCGACGAGTACGATCAGGGTCGCGCGTCCCCAACGTCAGCCACCCACAGATGGGTTGGGGTGGTGGCGCGAATGCGGGTATGGAATTCCATTTCCATATATTCCGCGCAGCTACGCCAAATCGACCGATCTCCATCCAGAGGGACATTGATGAGCTCCAGCCCCCGTGCTCCTTTCCATTCTTACGATCTTAGTTAACGAGCGGCTTCCGTCACCGGAACAAATGCGGGCGGCGGCTGGGAAGCCTGGAAGAAACGCCAAAGAGACCGAGCTCTATCCAAAGGGATATAGATGAGCTTCAGCCCCCGTGCTCCTTTCCATTCTTACGATCTTAGTTAACGAGCGGCTTCCGTCACCGGAACAAATGCGGGCGGCGGCTGGGAAGCCTGGAAGAAACGCCAAAGAGACCGAGCTCTATCCAAAGGGATATAGATGAGCTTCAGCCCCCGTGCTCCTTTCCATTCTTACGATCTTAGTTAGCGAGCGGCTTCCGTCACCGGAACAATTGTGGGCGGCGGCTGGGGAAGCCTGGAAGAAAGAAAGAGGGATGCGCCGAAAATTAGCTGCCCAGAAAGTGCAGGCACGCCTCAACTGAGCCTGCAAGATGACCGTTTGAGGCTTGAGGGAGGAGATATCCCGCCAATGCGATAATGACCGAAACCAGCTTTATCGCATCTGCGGTCCTCATATCCCGCCAGTGCGATCATGACAGAAATCAACTTTATCGCATCTGCGGCCCTCATATCCCGCCAGTGCGATCATGACCGAAATCAGCTTTATCGCATCTGCGGTCCTCATATCCCGCCAGTGCGATCATGACCGAAATCAGCTTTATCGCATCTGCGGTCCTCATATCCCGCCAGTGCGATCATGACAGAAATCAACTTTATCGCATCTGCGGCCCTCATATCCCGCCAATGCATCTGCAGTCGCC